>WYDF02322371.1:0-14357 GCA_009867245.2 Adranes taylori
TTCTGTTCTACAATTTTATTCTAATTAATGAAGACTACCAAACTTAATTAAGAGAGATCAGTTTTTATGGTGATAACTCTTATTAAAACTTATTAAAATATATGGTTTGTTTGTTATTTACTAACAACATATTAACAAGAAAAATGACACAACCTTCTGGTTTCTTACAAAACTTGGATCGTAGATCGGATCCTAAACGTACAAAAGTACAATATGTACAAAACATGTTCTAGCGGTTCTAAATTCAATTATTCATAATTTTTAAACTTAAGCAAGGCTAGGAGAGAGGTACCTCTTTTATTTTCTCTGCAAACTTTTTCGACATATCTATTTAAAATATCTATTCGCTACGCAAAAAGTAATAATATTTATCAGCGAGATAATTATATAACAATATATAACTGTATGAACTCTTTACATACGCAAGTATGGATTTTAAAAGGGGAACATATTATACAAAGAGTTTTAGCAGTATTATGTCTATGGAAAATACTACACGAGTGGGTACACCTGTTAATCTGTTATGTTAAGCATCTAATATTTATAATGGTTTTATAATGTCTATGTTGAAAATACGCTAAAATAGACATGAATAAAAAAAAGAAACTATTCAACGTTAAGTACTTACATAGTTTTTATACAAAAATGATTTGGATATTATTTGTAAATGATTCTTTAGATGCAATGTTTATACTTATAGTAAATGTATTTAATGCTCTGTACCGTTGGATTTCTGTAGGATTAAAAAACCAAATTATAACACTCGAATATATAAAAATTAAAAATTTAACTAACACAGAACTCTAAGAAACACAAAACTAAAATTTTCATCTCTTTTTTGCAGGATATCTGTTTCTATCAACATCTCAAGAACTAGATGATATCGATGTCAAATCTAAATTGCCAAGCAGCAAATTTGTACAAACAAACACATTCTTATCAACGTTTATTTTAACTCCATTAAATTTAAATCCAAACGTTCTTAAATTTTCCCTAATACTATAAAAAGTAAAATGTCATCACTATCAACAAATGTACAACTTACCTACTGAAGTACATCTTCGGTATTTTCGAACAAATTTGAAAGTGCCAGATTTTGTTGATTCATATAGCATCGACAACTGGTCCTGTGTACAATATTTGAATAACCGTTTATCACCAAATTGAAAATTGAATATACTACATTATAATTTGGTATTATTAAATGAATTTTATAAAATAATCTCTCCATCTTCTTCAATATGAAGTTGGGCTAAAACCTCTTCTATATCTTTTCTTTACAAACATTTTCTTTGCACACTATTCATTATAGTTAAACAAACATGCAATAATGTGATACCATAGAACATGCTTGGATTAAATATCCATATTTTCAGATAAACTTTAGAACCTTTAATGAAATTTTCTCAAGCTTTACAGATAAAAAATTGTGTATCTTTAATCCGAAGATTTTGTGTTCAGAATACAATTCTAAATATTCTTTAATAACAATAATTTAACAAGCGTAGTTCCGCATCATAAATTCCAATACCGCGGTCTACTTGGAAATACTCCCACCCCCCAGTCATCAAATTTTTACTCGCTCGTACTAACGGAGTCGCCCACCTGTCGCTATCCCCTTCTAATCATAACGCACTTGTATCGTGCGGGTGCCAATTATTTGATCCCTTTGAATAATTCAATTTCGATTTTACGGCCATCTGTTCAATTTCTCGTAGATACCTACTCCGTCCCAAAATCCAAATCAACTTCTACGCATTTTTGCTCTATTCTATTTCATCTCTATATATATTATTTCTATTCAACTATATTTAGATCACTATTCATTATTGTTAGATGTACGAGTATAGAATTACACAGCTATAAAATTCCCCTCGTTTCACGGTGTACATGTTTTCTTTTCTTTTATTCTAGACTTCATCAAAATGCAATTAGATTTGGATTGTTTAATTGCTATTCAGTTACGCATTTGTAAATTACAGTTTTTTGCACTCCAGTAGCTAAAGACAAATAAATCCTTAAGTGTCTATTTAAATATTTGTGTATTGTATTTCTTGTATAATTCTTAAAACCTATTTAAAATAAATGATAATCTATGCAATTAAAAATGTATAATTACTTTCCCATGAAAAATTACTTTAAATTATATTTAGTTTACTATTTTTGTAACGTACTCCATAACAACTTAATATTATTTACCACTGGCTCATTATCGTGCCTTATCGAACTCTTCAATGAAGTCTATGTATGTTCGTATCTCAAATCACTAAAAATCGCGAGAATTGTGTCTCCGACGTTGAAAACGACTGGTAAGTAATATTAATTTAAATTACATTTCAACCACAATTTGTGTTTTTCGTTTTAAAGCTTTCTTCTTATATTAAGTACATTGCATAACTAACTTGATGTACAGTATCTTTAATTACAAGAATGTAATCACTCATTTCTATTATTTTTTGTAGATGTAAACGCGATAAAAATTCAAAATTTTAACTTATTTAAAAGAGATGTCAACACGAGTACGAAATAACACCGTAAAACACTTAACCTCAAATAATAGGTATGTTTGGTGATCAGTTCTGAACTACACCGAGTTATTCTGGACTACACTTTCTTATAAAACTGGTACGAGGATTGTCAGCTTATAGTGTACAGTTAGTTATCTCCCAAATTGAATGTAAATTCTTATTACTCGAAAGTTTAATCTAAATTCTTATGGGCAATTACGTTTTGATAAAAAAGTTTTTTTTACAGTACTGATTTCAGACTCTCACCGAATGAATATATTATTAATATAATTTGTTATCTATACTTTTTTCTAGTGACTCGTCTAAAACTTATAAATCTAATAAGTAGAAAAATCTGTTCATGGCGCTTTCTATCTATAGAATAACTAATGAACAGAGTTTATTAGTTGATTGCCAAAACCGTAAAATAAACGAAAAACATAGTTTCACTGATAGGTCAGAAATAAGTTCACGATTATCGCTATAGAAAAATATCAAATATCGACAAACTTCAGAAGTAATCTAGCATATGGGCTTGAGTGTAGAACAGTAGAACACCTTAAAAATGACGACATAGCTTAAATTATGTTTTCGGTATGAAAAAAATCATTTGATTTTTATTCCATTTATAATTCATTTTCTTCAATATATTTTGCAATGTCCTTTACAGTTAAATTAACGACTTTAGAATGATAACATAATATCATTACATAATTTAATGGGGCATTTAAATCTACACACGCTGGCCTGAGACTCATTCAAAAACAAAACAATGATTACATTTCTAACCGAGAAATCATATAATCCTGCACTTTAGAACACGGAAGACATGTAAGTAACGGTTTATTCTATATTAACTGTTGTAAAATTTTGTAGATTGTTTTGATTTATTGTAGTACCCAAATTTGTAAGTATGAATATACTTGTTTATAGTCGGCCTATTATGGCATATCACCGACTATGTGCTTCAACATAGAGCCTTTGCCATCGACGCTGATAGATAGGGCATCCGATAAGTTCGTCTTTAACAACCTTTATTGAATAGCTGGACACACACGACGGGGATTTTCAAACGATCTGTCCTTCCGTCCGTGTGTGTCATTCCTGTCCCGCCGATCTGGTCTGCCACAGATCAGATCTATTAGTGCGCACAAACGTAAACATCTCAACTTTTGCTTTCCTGGCATACCTGATGCGTTAGTGGATAGTTCGCTGTTCGCAGTTAATTGCAAAATTATACATATTTTAAGGTGACCGATATGCGGGACAGATATTTTATAGCACTATAAAATCCTGATTAGAAGTCTTTGTTCAAAATTAAGATGCATCGACGTAAGAAAAAAAATGTGTCACTTTTGTTTTAAATATTTGTTGGGGAAGGTGAAAAATAACAAAAATAAGTGTAAATAGATGAAAAGAATTCAAAGTTGGGTTCAGAACAGGAAACAATTGTGGCATATGCCTTTACTTCGTGAACTAGGTCGGAACGAAATAAGCGATTTTAAAATTATTTAATAATGAGTACTTCGATTAATTGTTAGGTAAGTTCATTTAATTAATTAAATAAATTATAATTAAGTAAAACAACTTCACTTCAATTCTTTATTTTTATCGGGGATTAGACTGCAGAGGTTATTTTGCCCCCAAAAAGGAAAACAAAAATTTTTCACGTAATAATACTAAGCGGCTACTAACAAAAATATTATTCCCTTTAGAGAAATAAACTGCCATGAGACCTGATCTTTTACACATCCACCACGCTGGGCAACACTAACGTAGCGATGGCGAGTAAGGGATTTGATCGGTGCCAGGTGAATGTTTTAAAAATTCCCTTCGTGTGTGCCCACCTATTAACTCGTAAAGAGATCTTTATAGTGCGTACCAACCCGCACACACTGGACCGAAGTTTTACATCTATAGATGTGACATTTATGAGAATTTTATACAATCACATGTCGCAGTTACAAAATTGTTACTCGTTGCAACTAATTACCAAGCTCTTATAAATTCTGGTAGATGTCACCAGATATATTGAATTTACGTCGAAACAGAATTTCCGGCAGACCTTCGAGGAGAAATGACCACATTTGACGTTTGTCCACACTATCAAGCGTTTGTGTGCACGATTAAGGTTCTGTTCTATTAGTTAAGTTTTGAATATTAATTGTTTTTAAAGTTTTAAATTTTAATATGTCTTGAATTTTAATTTAATCAACCTACATATTGTTGTTTGTGTAAACAATAAGTTCTATTTATAAATAAAAATTATATCAATAGAATTAATTTAAAATGTTGGGAAATATATTTTCAATATTAATTTTATTGACAATATTGAAAAAGTATTTTACAAAAGAAAACAATTTCAACTAATTTTGGTTTATAAAGAAATATATAGTTTGTACAAACATTCTCTATTTCACACTTATAAATAACAATACCATTTAATATCCTCTCTTATTTGAAGTATAGTCCATTTATTATAAATAATCAAATAAATCTAAGTAAATATAAATTGAAAATAATAATAACCTCAATACAAATACAAAACTTAGTTTAAGCTTTTATAATTTGTGATATTAGCTTATTTACTTTATCGTTGTAACTCGCTTTATAACTTAATTATGTTAATTGTCTTGAACAAATGCGTTAATTATAAATATCAAAAATTCGTGAAGATGATCGCCTCCCCCATAAAATAAAAGTTGAACCTTTTAGTTTTGACTGTCACCTGATAACTCGTAAATTCAATTTGCACAATAGTTGTTTACGGTAAATTAAATAAAACTTGCGTTACCTAAAAATCACCTACCCATTAATGCCTCTGTTCCCGTACTTGTCTACGTCGCGGACGGCTTCGCTGGCCGATTTGCTATGGCCTACGATAGCTCTTGATTGTTTTTTTGACTAATTTGTAAAATAGCAGTCTGCCGTGCAAGGCCGATGCCCTCCCTACTATAGTCTTATCAGTTGTTTAATCTGCGCATGAACTGAGTTGATCTGATTTGAACTGATTTGGTCTGATTTGATCTGATTTGAACTGCTTTGATCGGAATTGATCAGATTTAAACTAATTTGATTTGATTTGTTCTAATTTGATCTGATTTGACCTTATTTGAACTAGTTGAACTGATTTGATCTGATTATGTCTGATTTGATCTTATTTGAACTGTTTTGATCTGAATTGATCAGATTTAAACTAATTTCATTTGAATTGTTCTAATTTGACCTTATTTGAACTGATTTGTACTTATTTGAACTGATTTGATCTGATTTATTTGATCTGGTTTGATCCGATTTGATCTGATTTAAACTGATTAGATTGTACTTATTTGATCTGTTTTGAACTGATTTGATCTGTTTTGATCTCCGTGTTCTCGTATTACAGCCCCGGCTTTGTCGCGACCTCGCTATGCTATGTTAACTTTTTTCTGAAAATTGGATCGAAATTGGTTGAGCGGTTTAGAAGCCATAGGTAACATAGATACATACATCCTCTTTTATATATGTATATAGATTTATCTATTTATTTATTTCTTTGAAAAATATTTGTTTTTCAAATAACTTCTATGAAATTTATCAACTCTCAAAAAGAATTGTATGGCCCTGATATATATATATATATATATATATATATATATATATAATCTAGTACGAATTAAAACCAATCGTCTTTTGTTTCATTTAAAAATATATGGCATATGACCGTGGGAAAATAAAGGCCAATGAGGTGTAAGAGAGATTTTAAAAGCAAAACAATTGTCAATCATATGCAATGTGTGAGCGTGTTTGTGTGTGTGTTACATACCTTACGTATTCTTATTGATAATAATGTATTACCCTAATAAATAAAAAAAAATTAAAGTTATTAGGGACTATATATTTGGAACTATAAGAGTGAGGCCTAACATATGTGGTATTATTGTAAAGCAAATTAGAGGGGTTACTAAAATATAAGAAAATATATAGGGTGTTACTAAAAAGTTTTTGAAAAAAATTATATTGTTCAAAATCTGTCAAATACATTCTGTTGACCACACTGGCAAAATTGAGGTGATCCCATTATCTTACATAAGTTCCCTAAGTTTCATTTTTCCAGCTTTCATAGGAACCGAGGTATTTCGGGTAGTACGTTTTATTTTCATGGTGAAATTACTCCGGTGCTATGACGTGCGATTTTTTAAACTCGCTTAAGTATTAAAGGTACTTTCGACGCAAGAAGTAAAAAAAATCTTGCGAAAGTTTTCGAAAAAATGGACCCTAAAGTTAGTAAATTGAATAAGACCCCGTATATATGTTAAATTGTGGTTTTAGAAAAAAATGTTTCAAACAAAATCGAATGTCCTATCTTTTATTGTACCTGAGATATTTCAAAAAATTTGTTAAACTTCAAACGTGGCAACACCGCTTCCTATAAAATTTGGAAACATGGGACTTTCTTTATTCGACGCATAACACAAGGTACTATATATGTGCAAAATTTCAGTTTGAATACGAAATCTTATCCTCTTAGTTTGAATACGAAATTTCTGAACAAAAAAATAGCTCCTGTCCGTCATATTGGATTTGTATATGAAAGATAAAATTATTGTATATGAAAGATAAAATTAAGTCGATTTGTAACTAAAATGCACTCTTTTGAGAAAGTTAAACAAAACGGAATATGGCATAATATTACGTAACTGACACTCTGCATCTTACTTTAGCGTAATGCATTCAAGGTAAAACTATCTCACTTCTGCACATTCAGAAAAACTACATTTTGCCACATATGAGTACAACTAAAGAAAACTGCATGCAGTAAATTTTACTACCCACGCTTTCTACACGACTTTCAACAGCTTGATTTGTAGTTCAAATGAATACTTAGGTTAGTTGCTAAAATAACCTTAAAATAATAATTTACTTCGATGTAACATGAATTTTAAAAGGTGTAGAGCATGTTTAAACAATTCTTCAGAAGTCTATGACATATTTTCAAACGTTGATATTGATGAAAATGTTCTAGAAATTGCATCAGTTATGAGATCCATTGCAAATATTCAGGCATTTGATATATCTTATTGAAATTTAAATATCTAAAACTTCAATTGTAGGTGGAGAAAACAGATTCATTTCCAAAAGCAATCTGTGCTACATGTCTTAATAGACTAAAACAATCATATTACTTTAAAATTCAGTGTGAGGATTCGTATACGAAATTACTAGATAACAGTGATTATCTAAAAGATGTTTCTATAGATTATTCGGAAAGTTTGAATATAGCTCAAATGGAATATAAAACAGCACTGAATAAACTAAGAACGTGTAATGAAATTGAATTAATCAAAGCACATAACGTTGTAGATAAATCTGTAGAAAAGATTCAAATCATAAACATGACTAATGCTGATTTTGAAGCGCTAAATGTACTGCCTGAAAGTATCAAACTAAAACTTGAAGAATTAGGTGCATTACATGAGAATAAAGGTGAATTTACCTCGGATGCACTATTATTAAATACGAAAGCCATTTGTGTGAATGAAAATACAATTCTAACAAAATTCTCGGAAGACGAGGAAAATGTAATATTTATAATGGATTACAGAAAATTAAATAGAAAGGAACATAAACTTCGCAAGAAAAAAGCGCGAAGTAATAGAAAACAATACACTTGCCCCGTTTGTTCTAAAGCTTGTAATAGTAAGACACATCTATCTACACACATAGTCTCACATCAAACTGAGAAATCTATTCCTTGTCCTCATGAAAATTGCGAATTCAAATTTAAATTGAAACATCAACTTCGCCGTCATATGTTACGGCATACAAATTTACGAGATCATTTATGTTCAGTATGTGGTAAAGCTTATAATACTCGTGATTCACTATGGACTCATATGCAGTACCATGCAAAAAATGCACCCTATCAGTGTACATTTTGTGGAAAACAGTATTTTCTGGGTTCACATCTCAAGTCCCATTTATATACGCATACGGGGAAACCAAGGAAATATACATGCGAAAACTGCGGAAGAAGTTATCGTACGATTGAAGCTTTACGATCACATAGAGAAAAATATTGTGATATTGGTTTGAAACCGAGATTTAGGTTCAGCAAAAAGGAGAAAGAAACTATAGCTTCTTAAATTGCCAATGTTTTTGTACATTTTACTTTGTTGTTTATGTTTAATAAAAAGTTGTTCAAACTTTACAATTTAGTTTAAAAAAATTTACACAGCCACTTTATCGTTCTGTACGCAAACGAGCCAACAGTTATTCTTCTCTGATTGATTTATTTACATACATCTATAACAAAACAGCATTTTTCTTATATTTTACTTAATAATTTAGATTTTGCTGATGAAAGTGTGAAAATTCTAGCTTCAACGATAACATCATTGATCACATATTAAGAAGTCTGCCATAAATTTGCCAAAGTTTTTCTTAGGTTACTTATACGGTACCATTTCTTAAAATAATTACGAAATTTGAAGGGACATTTCTTAAAAAAATTTTACACCATTTTTATTATAGAAAGAGTACATAATTCCACTTACCAAAAACCGTACTCTTTAAAGTGTATGGTTGGTAATCCTAGATAGAACTGATAAAAACCAAAATTATGTTAATGCTTATATTTTTATGGCAATATTTAAATACATTGCAAAAAATGCACAAGATTAAATTGGTAACCTTATTACTTTTGTCAAGGTTACGGAATATCATTAGGTTACCCTTATGCAGCTAACCTGTGAATGTTTGGAATGTGTACTTTTCTTAAGTTTGTTAAAAAACCATACAGCGTTTACTTATAAATTAATTATTTATTTTAATACAATGCCTGGATGTTCTGCATTTGGCTGCTCTAATTCAAACAAAAAAGGTTTTTTAATGAAACGATTCCCTAGAGACCCATTAAGAAGAAAGCAATGGGCTGCTAAAGTTAGACGAAAAAATTGGATACTAACAAACAACTGCTATTTGTGTGAAGTAAGTTATTTGGCGTTTATTACCTTGTAAATTTTTTTTTATATAATCATATTTTAGGCTCATTTCGAAGATTCAATGTGGGAGAAAACAAGAGTAGATGGTTCTCGTAAGTTGAAATTTAATGCTGTTCCTACTTTATTTGTGTTTACTCGAGCAAAACCAAAAATGAAACCTAATATAACTCATAAGTTGGAACCTGAAGGATCTACAGCAGTACATGAAATATCTACATGTAACACACCATCATCAGGTACTTTGGCTTTATTTGAAACTTGTTTAGTTTGACATGGTTTAATTATAATGGAACATAACGTCACAACAGGACAAAACATTTATCGTAAAAATTTATTTTGCGGTGGAGAAGTCCAAGAAACAATGGCTTATTGTAGATAATTATTATACAATACATCCATAAGAATAAAAATTAAACAATTATTTTTTTGACTTGGCACTGTTGTCGATGTACTATTCTATCTAGTCATACAATAGCCATTGCATTTTGGAATTTGATTTGATTTCAGATTCATCTGTATCATCTTTTGAATGTTTTTTTTACAATATTTAGGGCTAGAGCAGTATAATATATAACTCCCTTTTGCCCTATAGATTTGCCACTACATATACTAGGATTAAAACACCCTATACAAAGTTTGGTAAAAGAACTTTTATTCCAAATAGAAACTGATTCATATTTATTCATTAAATTTGTATATTTTCATTTGTATCGATATTTCAAATTGCAGAACTAATTTTCTTCTGTTTGACTTAACATTGCTTTTTTTTCTTTTTTCGAATACCGATAACGTGGCTTCAGACCCAATGAACAGTATTTACTAATATGTTTACGCATCGCTTCGATTGTTCGATATCTTCGTCCACAATTCTCGCACATATATTTTCGTGCCTTTCCCGTATGCGTATACACATGCGCATTGAAGTGGCTCGTTAAATGAAATCTTTGACCACAAATCGTGCACTCGTGTCGAGGAATTTCTCCATGCATTTTGACATGAGCGTGCAACGAACTTGGAATATTATACGCTTTACCACATATTGAACATAGATGCTTACGTAGATTCGCATGTCCTGCCATATGTGATCGAAGAAGTCGTTCTAAACGGAATACTTTTCTACAATTCGGATATGTACAGCTGAATGGTTTATTAGTACTATGTGATGATGAATGTTCAATCATATGAAATTTATTATTAAATGCTCTTGAACAAACGGGACACGAAAATTTGTTTTTATGATTTTTATTAGGATTCTGTTTTGCAGTTCCTGATATTAAATCTTTATTACTTGTTTTTTCTTCAACAAGAATTACACAACTGTTATTACCTTCTATAATATGACTTATTTCGTCATTTGGTTTAAGGTTATTAGAATTTTCTAATATATTTTCTATAGATTTAATATCTGGTTTATTTTCTACATAATTCGAGGAAGCATTTTTATGTTCAGGCGCATAATTTTCAGAATATTCATCAATTACAATAACTACACTATCATTATCTTCTGCAACATGACTTACAAATTGTTGGTTATCACCTAATATTAGCTGATATAAAAATTGTATTTTTGATTCATTCATATCTACTTCTGTTTTGGCATTCGCTGTTAATATTCCTAAATTTTTAAGTTTTTCTTGTACATTTAATGGTATTGTGGTTAATTCTTTGAAATTATTTTTTTGAACAGTTATAACATCAACATTTTCTTGTGAATCGTCAATTTTCTCTTTTAATGTAATGTCAATTTCTTTATAATCTCTAAGTTTATCCAAAACCAACTCAAACTCTTTATCTTTATTCTTACCATTTCCTTCAAGTTTTATGGATTCTACTGAAAGTTCAACTTTTTCGTTAATACATGCAAATTGCCTGTATGAACTTTCACATAATACTTTAAATTCGTACGCTATTATTAATTTATTGAAGCAATCCTCACATAAAAATTTTGAAAACCGGTCAGATTCATGTATCTAAAAATTTATAATTTAGAGCTAAGTAATTAACTGTAATTGCATCTACTGATCACCTCTACGTTAGCAATAGATTTTAACATCACGAAAACTTCTACCACATTATTTGCAATGTTAATATTTGAAAATATATTATAATCAAACAGGGTTTCTCGTAAACAAGCTCTACAAGTTTCCATGTCCACTACTACGTTTTTTTCGGTACATTTTATTTTTTACTAATAAATTTAAAACCTTCCAAAAGTATTTACGGATTTGGTTCTGTTCTGTTCTGTTCGGTTATACTTATTTATACTCGGCCTATTTCTGCCGCATAGGCTTATCACCGACATATGTTTTAACGTCGAGCCTCTGCCATCGACGCTGATAGGTAGGGTATCAGATAGTCTTTACCAACCTTTATTGATTAACTCATAAAGGTATCTTTATAGTGCGTGCCAACCCGCACACACTGGACCGAAGTTTTACATCTACCCCTATAGATGTGCATGATAAATTATAGTTACCTTCCCCCTATAATTACCGACTACTGATTTGTTTAATAGTTCGAAACGATTGACGTGATGGCGTTTGTCTAAAATGCTGACTAACTGACCAGTTTTCTGTAGATTACGCATATATTTTGTACGTTAAGGTAGCCAGAATAGATGAATATTTTATTTATAATTAGTTTATGACCATATAAGAATATAAACAATAAAAATATCTTTTATATTTAAAATATTGGGCCATAACAGCAAACTAGTATTGTATATGTTTGGACTGTAAAACTTCCAAGTCGCATTTTGTATAACATTGTTTCAGATTGAAGTCGTGCTGTTTGTATGAATGTTTGGTAGAGTTTGAAATTATAATCTTCACTTCACTACAATAGAATAGTTAGCAACATGTTTCATATAGGTGTTCCTGTTCTACATATAGTCAAGCCCATTCAATGCAAATTATACTCCTACAATTAATACATTATAGAAAAAAATCTTGAGACTTTAAATAATGAATAATGTTGCTTGTTTAAACTATTACAACTTTTATTTAAATTGGCGGAACAGGCGAGCAATTCTTGACTACATATTTCGCATAGTAATACATACAATGTCTGAATTACAATCCATAATGAAATATGAACTACATACGTACTAACTTTTATGAATAAAAAAAATCGCTTAATTGTAAGCAAACTAAATATGATAACCGTGACGACACAGCAAATAAATGTGTTGACGAACTAAGGAAATTGCGTCTAACAAGGCAACATCTCTCTCATTTCTTACTAGCAACATAGTTGCATTTCTACAATAACACCAACCCGCTAATAATAAATAACACTACAATTTCGTCGCTAGCCTCAGAACTCAAAGCGATTTGCGATAAAAAAATCACGAAATCGCAAAGTCTGTGAACTTCGCAATCGCAAGTCCACGGATAAGCTTTAGAATACAAATTAAAACTGTTAAGTATTATCAAGCACAATCTTTTAGTTTAGGGGATATAGCCTCTCAACGTGTCTTGTTATGTCAAAAAGAAATCATTCATAAAGCACTTCAAAAACGATGTTATTCACCAAAAATGCTTAATACCATACCTGGAATGTTAAACCTTTGTTATAAAACATTAAACTGTAATAAATAATGTTTTTCATGGTTTATTTAATAAAGAACTGTAACTATATTTATTACAGTTTAATGTTTTATAACAAATTTTTATACAATATGGTATTAAGCATTTCTGGTTGCCAAGACACTTTGAGAGGCTATCGCCCGTTTACTCACGCTCTACTTAAATCCTTAAGTACCAGTTTTTCGTTTGCTAGCACATGTTAAGTAGTACTTAAATAACAAGGCGGCCCTTAACTTTAAGTTCTTGATTTTCGTCATTTACCGAATTCTTAACCTAAAATTAAGTTGTTTTTTTTTTTGGGAAATAGCTTTCAACCCAATTTTTGAAATTTATCTCACAGAGCAGCGTTTCCGAACCGCCAGTCCGGTGGCCGGCAGCGGTCCACGGAGAAATTTTATCAGTCCGCGTTAAAAAAATCTTATTCTTATAATCTTATAAAAAATCTTATTCAAAAAATAATATTTTTTTGTTAAAAATCGGTCCGCGAGATCTGTTCAGAACATTTCCACCGCGGGCCGAACGAGTTTGAGTAACGCTGCCTTAGAGGATGACTTTCAAATCCTAGAATTACTAGCCGCAGGTATTCAATGATCTCGCTAAACTGGAATTTTTTAAAAGATTTCGATTTCGATTAAAGAATCTTTTGACTGCGACTAGTTTATTCTCCATTTTTCTCAAATAATTAATTGGCAGAATAATTCACGCTGAATGCCGCAAAAATCGATAATTAACGCTCATTACCGAATAATTAACGCTAAAAGTCAAATATCAAGAATTCGTTCCATAAATGTAAAAGAAAAAGAATATCACAATAGTTCCTTACTCTTTCAGGCTATTAGGAACACTGTACATGCATATGTAAATATAAAACAGAAAAAACCACTTACCGTCGATTGTCAAAAATGTCACTAATTTAGTCTGCAGATGTCCAGCTTTAGATTTGTTAGGAACTTTAGTGAAGTTAATAATAACACATTTATTTGACAGATGTTTCACTAGTTCACAACAAAAATCCTTCAAAATATAACTATATTGAATGGGGGAGTAAGGAAAGAGGGAACATAAAGGAAAGGCTGGATAAAGTGATATGGAAAAAAGGGAGGAATATAGAAGAAATGAAGGAGATGATGAAAAAAAATTTCGTTAGAAGAAAGAGGACGGATAAGAGGGGGAAAGTAAGGGGTGGAGAGGTGGCAATGTATGGGAATAGAGGGAGGGAATTAAAAAAAGGGTCAGGGAAGCGTTAAAGAAAGTCAAAAGGGGAGAGGAAAAATGGGAAG
>WYDF02322382.1:0-14357 GCA_009867245.2 Adranes taylori
TATGGATGTAATACAAGTTTCCAAGTGCTAGAAATGTTTTCGTTGTCGTTTCGTTTATTCATCGTATTCAGGCGTTTTTCGATTTCTATGGCTTCTCTAATAATTCTTTTGCTATAGTGGGTTTCAGTGGCTATTGTTCTAGAGTTTTCAAAAGCTATTCTATGACCGCTTGCGGAGTTATGTTGAGTAAGAGCGGACGTGTTGAGGTTCTTATTGACGTTGTTTGAGTGTTCATCTATTCTGGCTGATATTTTTCGGTTTGTTTGACCGACATAGTCCAAATCGCATTCATTGCAGGGTACTTCGTATACTCCGTGGTTTTCTAGTGGCATTTTATCTTTTGGTTTGGATAATATGCTGCTGATTTTTTTAAGTGTGTTAAATACTGTTCTGATGCCGGTTTTCTTTAGGATCGATGATATTTTGTCGTTAGTTCCTTTTATACACGGATGAGTTGCAATGGAAATTGGTTCAGATGGTGCTGGTTCCGGACGTTGAATTTTGTGTTTCGGGAGTATATTCTTGTTCATTTGGGTATTGGTATAACCGTTCTGCAGAAGTGCGCCTCGGAATATTGTGCCTTCAGAGTCTATTCCTTCATCGTCGGTAAGTAATCTTGACCGATGAATTACATTTTTTTTATGGAATTCTTCTGTCCTGAATTTCTTTCGATAAATGTGTGTACAAAAGACCCGTTATGTTTCTTTAAAATTAGTACATCTAAAAAAGGTAGCTGATGATCGTTCTCTACTTCCATGGTGAATTGGATTTTTGGGTGCTCAGCATTAAGTGCGTCGAGGAATTTCTGTAGTTCTTGTCTTCCATGTGGCCATATAACAAATGTGTTGTCAACATAGCGCAATCATAATTTGGGTTTTAGAGGAATATTGTCCAAAGCTCTTGTTTCAAATTCTTCCATTAAAATGTAGGCGACATCGCTTGAAAGAGGCGTATCCATTTGTGCTCCAAATTTCTGTTTGCAGCGTTGTCCTCTATGAATGAAGTAGACATTGCTAGTGTAGTGGTTGATTAAATCAATGCGTGGGATCTTGATGTTTCGTTTTTAGTATGTCCAATGCTTCATCTGTGGGGATGTTAGTAGGCATCTGTAGGCATTTCAAAAAAGGACTTCATGTAGACCTTTCTTCAAGGAACTAGGTAAACCTACCTATTGCATCGCTATATGTTTTAAAAATCTCATCAACAATCCACAAAAAAGCACATTTACTAACTACACAGAAAGACGTGCATAGTTACAAAACTAGGAACAATAAAAAACTCCGCCCACCGCATGTACGCCTTAAAGCTGAGGAATACCTTCACAGAGCGTACAGTGGTATAATCGTTGTCCTGAAGAATGAAAATCACTTAAAACGACGATATTGTGTAGGCGATTAAAAACGTTTTTCAAAGAAAATGTATTTTACAGCACAGAAAAAATAAAATTTGAAAACGTAGTTGGAAGCTAATATTATTTAGCTACATTATTATTATTATCATTAAGCTACAATATTATTTAGTAGTTATTTAGTTATTATTACTTATTAACCTTAACAAAAACTGTACAGTTTGCAAATAAACTATTCTACATTATTCTTTCCAAGCTGCCGATTTTTTATTCAAATACATTCTAGCAGTGCTTATTTATAGCAATAGTGCGATGTAAATTAAATATGATTTTTTAGTATAAGAAACGCGACGACGAAATCAACTCCTATTTAACTTATAAAGAAAAGAAACGACAGGAGGAAGAATATCAGCTGGAACGTATGCGTGCAGCTACAAAAATCCAAGCGTGGTGGCGAGGTACAATGTATCGCAAAAAATTGGGTCCCTATCGTATTAAAAGTAAAACCAAATCGAAAGATAAGAAAACGAAAAAGGGTTCTGTGATTCACTCAGGAAGTACTAAAGTTGCTATTCTAAAATAATGTCTTATGAATAATCTTTCAGAAATGATTATCAAATGAAATAAAAAATAATTTTCTTGAAATATTTTATTTTTAATAATTTAGATAATATTAATTTCATAATTCCCAAATCATTGCGACATTATCAATAACCTCTTTCGTTGATGATTGTTTATGAAACATAAAATAACCTTGTATTTGTGCGGGACTAACATTTTTATTGAAATTAACAACTTTTTCGGAAAATTCTTTGGCACGTTCACCAGGATTGCCACTATTCTTATAAAATCTAAGAAACATATTTTCTATTTGGATCGGTGTACCCCAGCCGATGTACTCTTTCATATCGACGCGTCCTGGTCGTATCAGTGCAGGATCAAGCCTAAGAACAACATGAATTATATTTACACAGTCATGATGATAAATACTAGGTCATGTTTAGTTATTCAAGTATTCTTAACTTAAAATCAAAGTAGTTGGATACGATAAAATGTTTAAATAAATTAATAGACGTAACATTTAACTTGATTCACTAGTATAGCCATCAATTGGAGTAAATATTAAGCAGTAAAATGTTAAAATTCGAAGAGGGGAACCCGCAGTAGAAACAGGAGAGCTTGATGCGAACGTTAACGTATCTCAAATAGGAGCGCATGGAGTAGGATCTCGCCATCTATGAGAAGCTTTTTACACCAGAAGACTCAAGACAGTGTAGAAAGATGAGTAGTTTAAGGCAAAGGAAACAGGTAGGGAGATATAGAAATTGTTTTGAGACCATAGATATAGATGTCGGGGCAAAAAAATCTGTGCTATAGATAAACAAAAACCAGACATTAAACAGTATACATTTAAATTTTGGTTTTTGGCAAAAACACGAAGAGATTGAGGGTATAGAATTTGGGAGAGTGAAAGATTGAGGAATATAAAAAATAAAAGAATATGATTTATAATTATAAGAATTTAATACTAGAAGATAAATCACTACATACTGTTCGAGCACAGAAAAAACTTCGCTGTGGTGTTAGGGAATGGATACATTTATAAGGAGGTCGAAAAGCGCTATCTAATTGGCAAGAAGTGAGAGTAAGGGGATAGTTTAAGTAAAAAAGGAGGCGGAACAAAAGAGGAAAAGGAGTGAATTGTGGAGTGAGGATGAAGAAAGGGAGAGGTACGATACGAGAATGCGGGAAGAAGTTTTAAAGAAATTAAGGTACATAAAACAGGAATTAAAGGAAATTCATATGGAGAAGGCAGAATGAAATGAAGGCCAAAGAAAATGAATGGAATAAGCTAAAGGAGGAGTTGGAAGGAAGAATAAGAGAGCTTGAATTTGCCGAAGATACAAGACAAAGAAATGAGAAGAGACTAAATGTGGTGATTAATGGAGTAAGTGAAGATGTTATAGGATTGGAGCAACTGAATAGGGAGGTATTTGATAAGTTACACAGCAAGGCGCAGGTGAAAGAAATGATAAGATTAGGAAAGAGAGATGACGGAAAAGGAGTCAGACCTATACCGGTGAAGCTTAATACTTGGGAGAGTAAGATGGAATTAATGGAGGAAAAAGATGCTCAAAGGAAGCAGAGTATTCATTGAAGATGACAAAACTATGAAGAAAAGAAATGTGCAAGAGGCTTAAGGAACTGGCATTTAAGATGCGAAATGGGAAAGAAAGAGTATAAAAAAGTATGGATTGGGCAAGAACTATGGGTTTGGAATCAAGCTAAAGGATCAATTATAAAGGGAAGAAATGGACGGGATTGTGAGAAAAGTGTACTGTTGGGAAGAGTTCGCAATCAGAAAAACTAGGATGGAATGGTAGAGGCACAAGAGAATAGATGTTTCGAATTTTGGTCGGAGATGGTTTTTAGGGATGGTGAAGTAGAAGGGTATAGGATAGATGATTTTGTTATGGGGGAAGGAAAGGCTATTGAGGAGGAAGATGAAAAGAGTAAGGGGAAGGAAGAATTTGGAATAGGGAACGGAAGGAAGGGAATTAGGGAGGTGAGAAGAAACGGATAATGAATTGTAAGAAAGATATTAGAATGGGAGAGAAGTCGGGGGACGAGGGGGCGTATAGAAGTGTGAGTGGGACGGAGGAAGAAAGTATCAAGAAAAAGGGTAGGGAGATACGAATGAATGTGGGAATTTGTGAAGAATTGAGGAAGGGAGGAGGTGGGGTTAAGGAGTATGAGAATGAAAAGATATGGCATTTGAGTAGGAACGCAAGCAAAGGATTGTATATAGTATATAGGGAACAAAAAAGTGAAGGGAGACAAGGGGGCAGTGGGAAATTTCATGATGTTACGTTGGAACGTTGCAGGTTTGGCGAGTAAACTGGGGAAGAAGGAGGTTATGGATTTGGGTGCATTCGATGGAATGGGGTTAGTAGGGACTTGGGTGGAAGAGGATAGGTAGGAAGAGGTAGAGATGAAGTTGCCAGATGGTTTTGTGTGCAAGATGCAGCGAGCCAGTATAAAGAGTAAAATGGGGAGAGCAAGTGGAGGAATTGTAACGGGGGTTAGAAAAGAAATAAAAGGAGGATACAAAAATTGTAAATTAAAGTCTCACTATGTCCAAACGCTTCGAGATTAAGAAATAACATTTATTGTGTCCGTTGGTTAAGGTCATGTGGTATGATGCCGGTATACATTTTCAGATATACAGTATTTACAGTATAAAAGTTTCGACTTGACCGATATCTTCATTTACTTAAATGGAATACCCTGTACATTTATATATCATGTTCTGCAGATTTAAATTCTTTGTTGATCCATTTGCAATGGCCCTATACCTATTTTTAACGCTTTTAAAAATTTAAAATTGCAACACAATTGATTTCTATTTTTAAATAAAAAAGGTAATTTGAAGTAAAATGATACAACACCAAATATTATAAAACTAGAAAAAAGCTAAACTAATTTAATTGTTCATTGTTATCAATTACACACCGAGTTATTGGAAATACATCTACTGTTGCCCCACCCTGAAGAGATGCATAAAAGCTTACAAAATATTTAAATTAACCTGAAGTGTATCAAGTTGCAGAAAACATTTCTTATCGCCTATTTGATAATTTACTGGACCGTAATCAGTTTTCTACTTTTAACGATTCCGGCTGAAAACCCCAGAAAAAAAATCAGAATAGGTTTGAAAAGTTTTCATTCTTGCACAGCGATAAAAAATTCAGTAGTAGGCCCAACCCTATTTGTCACTCATTTTTAATTACAACAAACTTACGAAATAAGTTAAAAACATAAATATTTTATAAAACGATATAATCACCTTTCCAAATAATTCGTCGTCATGAAAACAATTCGCGCTTCTGTACTTGCCACCCCATCCAAACAATTTAACAATCCACTAAATGTCACCCGATTTAGGCCATCGTAGGCAGCTTTTTGTTGACGAGTATCCTCTCGTGACATGAATGCAGCATCAATATCTTCCAATAGGACAATACTTTGTTGCGGTGCAACGCTTAGTAAATGATTTAATCGATCATCGCTCAGACCGCGTTCGGATAAATTCAGGACGCAAATCGCAAATTCAAGTTCACCGGCCAGAGCAGTTATATATGACGATTTTCCACAACCGGGTGGACCATATAATAAATAACCTGCAGAGAGATTCGATATAAGAACTTTTGATATATTGATTTGAATCATTTTTAATCTCACCTCTTCTATATGGAATACCACGTTCCGTGTACCATCCAGGATTTCCGATAAAATCTTTACAATCCTGTAAGATCCTATTCGAAATTCCACGATCCAAAACAACTGATGATATCGGCCTACGTTTTCGCGGATGTCCAAATTGTCTCCATTCACTACCCATAGCCGTGTACATGATTGTTTTACCTTCGTGCTCTTTCAAAGCTAAGTGTCTAGCTGACAAAAAATTAGTTATAAATCAAATTACTTGAAATTCATGAACAATTTAAATACATATATTGTAACATCATTAACTTAGCAGCAAGTAAACATGTTTCAAGTGAAATACGTTAGAGACTGAGTATACTTTTTATTTTCAGCAAAACGCAATTTTTTGGTTTTAAAATGTTATTGGAGGAACACTAGTTAAACAAAAACGGGTGAACATACTCAAACACTCTTCTACACATAAATGTTAATCTTGGTAAATAATCCATCTATGTCTTTCTCTTTATCATATTGTTATACATCATACTTACAGATTTCATATATTTCTAATACTTTGTAACGTAATTAAACTGCTATATTCACTTCGTCTATTACCCATGTTCCCATGTACATATTAACGCTCGTTCCTCGTCGTTATGGGTGCAATATTTAGTCTACATTTCTTTACAAGTCCAACAAAGCACAAACATTAGCTTATCGTTTATCTTGACTCGTAACACAGGATGATATAATGCATTTGGTGGAAGAATTTTGCATTTTATTGGTCCAGTTTATTGTAAATCTAAAGACGTTCGTTTCCTATCAGTACTAGAGAATGACCGATTGGAAATGTATCGGTTTTACATACCCAAGGATATAGTGAACATATATCTATATATTTAATTTTCTCTACAGGTTTCATCATGTAATAAGTTTTGTATTATCATACCGGCCTCCATATACAGCATCTCGTGCTACTAGTTGTGCATACAATAGAAGTGGATGATGATCTAAAGTCTATGCTAGCTCTGGATCGTTTAAAAGTATATTTGTAAAATTACATTCCCAACACACAATCACTTCCTATCCAAGTTTCTGAAGTCGAGTTATTGTTACCTGTTCAGATTGAAATAAGGACTCAAACGTCTCTGAAGAATCTTTGTATCTGGGTTTATTTCGGTTCACGTTGAAACATTGTATGCAACAATGATAAAACAACCCATACTTGGTTGGTTTCTTCACAATATCCATCAACTTGTATACCAACTAGCTTTATTTTCTTTCCTTTTGCTACCTGATGAATTGGTATATTTCTATTATTTTCTTCGCAAATGAGCCATTTAATTGGAACATCCGATTGATTATCACGTCATCTGTAACCATTTCTTGGTATTATTCCTATAGTGTATGGCTTCAAGTAATTTCGTCTGTATACTATATTACAAGCTGAATCAATCGTTCAAGCTTCTGTGAAAGTGCATACAATAAATTCACTTAAAAACATTTATCTAAACTTTAGACATGCCATCATCAATATTATGTCGCTTGTGCAGTATTCAACAATTGTGGTTTGCATGTTAAATTCATCATTTCTATGTTGTTCATACCATTTTAAAAAAATCTCTATCTTCTTCATTCATGCTGTCGCAATCATAAAATTCTTTACCTGGTAGAATACCAATATAATTTTCGTTTTGTGTAGTATTAAACCAATGTGGAAAGTAACCCTTCTTGTATACATCAGAGGGATCAAATAGATTAACATTTACACGAATGATTATATTAATTATACCAAGTGACCCATACACTCATGAAATATCTAATTTATTACAGAGAAACTTTATGCATTAATCACCATCTCTCTACTTTTGACAATCGGTTTATGCACGAATATGAAAGGGGTTCCATTCATGAATGACATATAAAACCGAAATGATTACATTGGGGATATAACTCTTTGGAAAAGTATCAAAAAAAATGTTCAACAATTAATTAATGTATACAATTTGTTGGCAATGTCTCTACTACAAGAAATGTATCCGTGGCATACATTGTACTACCATTATATTTTCTCAAAGACTTACATCTCCAAACTTTAATATGTACAAACTTTGAAATAGGCTCAAAACCGAATGTGCAAAATGAGCAAGATGGTGATTAAAGCATGAAATTTGTTGAGAATATTTGTATCAAGAAGAAAGTTTGATATGTAATGTGAATTGTTCTTACATTTTTTTTACCCGTTCTTCAGATAGTTTCATTCCCCATTTTTGATACCTCATTTATGATTTGGACATTTTTTCATATGCGCCATAAACCAAACATAGAAACTAAACGGTATGGCGTTTAATGCATAGACGGTATGAAATAGAAAGGTGTACGCAGCAGCTGAAGACAAAGTCGTTTTTCAAGACGATCCGGATCAAGCCGAACGTAGCTGGGCTAAACCGAAGCCGTGCTAGATACGAGGAGCTTTTTGATGGCAGAAGCCAGATTTGAAAAAATAGGGCTAAAATAATAGAGATAGCTTACTAGGAAGAAATGAGACAGTGAACTTATAGCAGGTACCGGACAGCTGTTAGATGGTAGTT
The DNA here is from genome assembly GCA_009867245.2 of Adranes taylori. Lineage (NCBI taxonomy): Eukaryota > Metazoa > Arthropoda > Insecta > Coleoptera > Staphylinidae > Adranes > Adranes taylori. The sequence continues at coordinate 8,146 of WYDF02322382.1, forward strand.
TTCGGATGGTTTACGAAAAGTAGTTCCTACGAGTATCCCTACAAAAGCTTTTTTACTTCGCTAAGTCAGTTGAAGTTAATTTTTTTCTTAAAAAATAAATGATCAAAATGGAGAAATAAATATTGGATATTAATGATACTTATACCCTATGCTATTTAAATTAAATCTTAAATAAACTCTACATAGGAATACAAATTGATGTAACAATTAGTGTGGGAAAAGGATGGTCTTTTTATCAGATATGCGAACCAATCCGATTAAGCAAAAATACGTGAACAGACACAGCGTCCATTTGAGAAGTGCAATAATCGCCTTTGATTCGTCGACCTCAATTATCATCAGATGTAATTAGGTACGAAATAATAATGACCGAAGATATGCATACCGGTGTTTAGATAGGCCAATTAGAGGGGAGATCAGAATGAATAAAACCAACACACAAGTTGCTGGGAGGAACACTAAGATTTGGCATCTGCCGCCGAAGCGTCTACCCATTAGATCCGTGAAAATATAATTATGAATTAAATATGATTAAAATAATAATTAAATAAAAATAGAGTCATGAATCGGCTTTAATAACTGGCAGTATTAAATAATACGCCTGAGACCTAGCAGTATTTAGTCGTCAATATTTTTTTTTGAGAATATATTAGATAATTCTTTTAAGCATCATTTTTACGAATAAAGTAAATCAAACTTATTTAGTAACATGTTTATTGATCAAGGTAATTTAAAATAAATCTAAAGGAACAAATAAGATCACTGTGTGTCGACTCTAAAAATAAATTATAATTTCATTACAGCTGCTGTAATGTAAGTATACTAATTTTATAATTCCGTTAAGGTTCAGTTTGGTGATGTATGAAAGCCATTATTTTAATTGAATTGATGTTACTCAATATTTGCACATGATTAACAAAAATTCGATATTGTTAATATTTACTATTTTAAGGTTGTCGAACTGTAAGATTTCCACAGATGGCATGCTAAGTTACAGTCATAGTTATAGCTGCGGGTTTCTGTGCTAATCAATTCTTACCCTAAAAGGATGCTAATTATATTTAATAGACGAGTTATAAGGGACCGCCAAAATTAAATAGGTCAACTTTTGTTTTATGCAAAATGTAATAAAAGTATGATTTCCAGTGTATGAAAGATGGGGTGACAATCACGTCCGCAAATTTTTATTGCTGAATTTACTGCTAACTTTACTCCGAAAGAAACTTTCTGAATAAGAAAAACATAGATAAAACATCTATATAAAATCACATATGTTATTAAATGGATCATCAATATTACAAAAAATTATTGATATACTATGAACATAAAATAATTACATTTTAGATTTAAACTGTTTGTGCAAATCAAGTGGACGAAAAAATTCATCTACATATTCATCAGTTACATCTTCAATCCGATCTGGTTTCCATTTCGGTTTAAAATCTCTATCCAAAAACATCGCACGCATTCCTTCAATAAAATCATATTTAAATTCAAAACTGTTAACCATAATAAGATATTCCATTTTAAGACAATCAATTAGATTCATTTTTGGACTCATTCGAAATTGTCGTAACGTAACTTTTAAACTTTTGGGAGATATTCGACGCAAAGTCTTTAATGTCTTCTTAGCCCATTGGGTACCATCCATTTCCAAACGATGACAAACTTCCTCCATTGTTGCACCATCAAAACAATAATTTATTTGATTCATATGTGGTGCTAAGGAGAATTCTGAATCTATAGATGCCGAAAACTTTTCCAAAAGTCCTTCAATATCAAAAGAATTGTTAGAAGTCAATAAATTTCTTTCTAGATCTTCTAAATTTTTCGAATTAATATAATGTGTGGCTATGCCTGCTTTAAGCAGATCCGAACCTTTTAAATTATGTCCAGTTAAACCTAAATAGAAACCTAATTTGCCGTCCATTCTAGGCAAGAAATAAGAGGCTCCAGCATCGGGAAATATACCTACAGCGATTTCCGGTGCGGAAAATATTGATTTCTCCGTCGCTATACGATATTTAGCAGTCATTGACATACCTAATCCAAAACCCATAACAACTCCACTAATTATGGCTATACAAGGAATACGATATTTGGATATCTTATAACAAATAAGATAAAATTGATTTAAATGTTGCCCAGTTTTTGGAAAACCATCTTTACTATCTTCTACTACATTAAGAAGATCACCTCCAGCACAAAAAATATTACTTTCCGATCCTTTAAGTATGACGAGAGTTTTTTCCAGTTCCCATTGCGTTAAAGCAATACGCATTTTTGTAGCCATTTCATAATTAATTGCATTTTGGGAATTTGGCCTATTTAAAGTTATTACACCTTTATTGCCAATACTCTCAATTATTATATCATCTCTCTTTGTACATTTCATTTTTCTTTGACGTTAAATAATTTAAAATATTTAAAATATACCTATCGTAACATATATCTGTTAAATTATTTAAGTCTTTTTTAACTACTCTTTATCTCTTGATAATAATGTTAATTTTATAAGATATACTCATTTCTGATTTATTTATAGATGTCATAAATTTATTAAAATTTTCAAATTAGTGATATACGGGGTTAATCAAATATTAAACTAATTTGTTATTTTGTTAATAGTAAATAAAAGTTTTTTCTTCTCATAAAGGATTTTTTGGCAACCAGTTTCAAATAGCTAAGGTGTTTATCATCAGACCGTTATTATATAGATGTTTTGCTGTAATATACATGATATAGTGTAACAAAGCATGTTACTGAGAAGTTAAAAGTATCCCTAAATTACGTAATCGTTCATAATAAATAAATAAAATTTATTCAATCCGTATCTAAAAAAATTAAATGTATAAAGAAATATTATTATTGCAGTCACTGATAAATAAAACGTATTTTCTATTAAACAGGCAAACAAACATAAATTCTGCTGCTGTAAATTAATCAAAAGCATTTTTCTATACCGTTATTGCTGCTACATGCAAACGCGTATGTAGCGTATGTACGTTAGGTAGAGTAGGGGAATTAAATTGATCACCCATCTAATTGCATGCAGCAGAGAGAGAGAGAGAGAGATAAACTGTTGCTCGCTTTACACGCAACATTTGTATTTCCGTATATAGTGTCTAAGACGGTATATTATATAGATCTGCGAAAGGCATATGTACTGTTCACACGCTGCACTGATGCCTGAGTAAAAGACCACATGGGAACAAAATAATGCGCTGTCGCTGCTACGGCCACCGCATAGACTGCTACATTCTATTGTAACGCGTGGGAATGCCACTAACAGAGAGGAGTTGTATGTTCCATGTAGAGTGGAATTGATACCGTGATTTTTATAGAATTGTATGAGATAGACCTTAGCGGGAAATAAAATGCCATGCGGTTGCTACACGCAGACCCGTATAACAGAACAATAGTTATGTGAAGGCTCCCGTCTATAAATTGAGAGAATTTACATAGAATTAGTTCTAATTTCGAGAACTCGAAGACAAGACTAGCAGCAGCCACCAGAGCGACCATCCAAACCGAGACAGCACAATGCAGAGGCAACAGGCAAAGCGACAGTCGCCGAGATAATAACACATTTGGTGAGCGATTTTACACACCATACACTGCTCTGTTAATCACATGTAATTTTGAATAGTTTCTCTTCTTACCCCAGCCTACTTTCAACCTATCTCCTACACCACTCTATTATTTTTTTCCAAGTACTAGAGTAAAATCAGATATGGAACAGTCTTTATACAGAGAAGAAAATTCTAAATGTTCTGAAAATCTGATATGTAGGTTCGTCCAGGGCTAAAATATCTGATGAGCCAACTAAATTCAAATATATGTTGAAACGCCATTGTTAGGCATCGATTAACCAAGCAACGTAGTGTATTGTTTTATGAAAAAGAGATAGAGTGTATAAAATTACATGTACGCATAACCGTAACTGATTTTAGTCAATCAAACTTTGATGGCAACTACGCATAATCCTAGTGTTACAACACATTACAGTGTCTCCTATGTACGCTTACCACTAGAGTGTAAGATCACGTGTACGCATAACCGTAACTGATATTAGTAACTCAAGCTCTAGTGGCAACGACGCATAACCCTAGAGTTACGATAGCTAGTGGACTTCTAGGATTACTACCTTTACAGTTATCATATCGTACATTTAGATTTACCTACGCCTTCCCGTTGTATGATTAACAATTTGTACATGCGGTGGAACAGTAAGAGCGATTTCAACGTGCGGTCTCACGTTAAACTGCCCTGGCGTCCGAGAATAGATATTTCCGAAGGCTGCTATATTATGTAATAATTAAGATATTTCTTTGCGACATCTGAGACAGTCGCTAGGACTCTTTAACAGCGTCGGAAACGAAAGTCTGTCACAAAAGAATAATATTTGTTACAATGATGCCGAACAATTTGATAAGAAAGAAAACTATAACTAAATATACGTAATGCAGATACTGAAAAACCGATTGTTCTAAGTACTGTAACAAAGCTGCTGGGGCATTTTTATAATAACATCAATAAAATTATGCGATTCGTATCCAGCCACACGTGTATGTGTGATAGAATTACCATTTGTTGTAAGTAAATACCGGAGGCTTGCCCGTTGAATACGCGTTGCGATCGATTGTCACTGTTAAAAGTAGGGAGCGTGTTGTTGTATATATCATGTACGCCTCGCTGCTAGGAGGTGGGTTTTTCGCGCACCTTTAATTGTATACAATATGATTAGGATTGGTTGTCTATCACTCAAGGCCCCTAAAATTTAGGGGCCTCGGTACATACAAAATGCTTCCAGTAACAAAATGTTACCCCTTTGCTCCATACAAATTTTATATTATATTTTGCTTTACATATCCCATTTACTAAGAGTGCCTATGTTACAGTCTCTTAATGGGTTTAATTGACTGGATGATTGACATCACCGGTTTTTATCTGGTATATTTATCTTCACATATCTATACATCGTACTGATTTTTCATGGCAATTCCAATTGTTTTACATTGAAATGGTCCTGTTTCCTATCAGACGAGACCTGTTTCGTATCAGCTAAACCCTGTATCCTATCAGCTGGACTATGTATCTCTATTAGGTTGAATCTTTAAATTATTATATGAGTTATTTAATATTAATTGAATCTATTTCCCTCTCTACAGCACTGCATTTCGCACTATAATACAAAATACAGTATTACACGTTCATTCTATCAAAATTGCAATGAAAATGCTATAATGCTATATTGAAAACATATGTATATAATGCATACGGAAATAGGAAATGACTCAACTATTGGAGGAACACGTTGGTGGTCTAAAGATACAGCGTTGAAAAAAATTTTAGGTTCATTCTCAAACTCGGATTCAACTATAAAGCCGTTATATGTGACATTGATTATAACTTTGGAAACTATACAACAAAATTTAAGTATTAAGCCAGATGTCCGTGCAAAGGCAAAAGTATATTTAGAAATATTTTGTAAATATGACACAGTGGTCAGAGCTAAAACATTCTTAAATATATTGGAAATAACTAAGCCTCTCTCCACATACCTACAAACTTCGGGTTTAGATATCTTAAAAGCTTTTCGAAAATTGAAATACCTATGTATATCAATTTTCATGGCGATCGGTAGAACGGTGTAGAAGTTGATGTGCTGCAGCGGCGTCTAGTGACAAGTTACAACAAAGTGGATAGCATAAAAGCCTTCTCCTTGAAAAAATACATAAATGTATCAAGTTTCAAGATGATCGATCAAACGGTGTCGAAGTCTATTAATCTCAAACAAACAAATATACCAAGACTAGCGGACCCGGCAAACCCATGTTTTGCCCCCTACCTGGTCCGTATATTTGCTTACGGCTCGGACAGTTCTACAGTTGCCGCGGACAGCGCTGCCATTATCGCGGCCTACAACCTCTCTAGACTCACTATTTGAAATTTCTAAGACATCAGTCTGGCGTGTGAACCTTTTTATTATTTAGCCTTTTAACCTGTTAACCTTTTAAACTTTAATCTGTTAACCTTTCAACATTTTAACTTTAGTATTATTTAACTTTCAAGTTGATGTGTTGCAGCGTCATCTAGTACCGAGTTACAACAAAGTGGATAGCATAAAAATATTTTCCGTACTCAAATACCTATAAATATAAATGTTCATGGCGATCGGTTGAACAATGTAGAAGTTGATGTGCTGCAGC
>WYDF02322393.1:0-14357 GCA_009867245.2 Adranes taylori
TAGTAAACTCATCATTAAATTCTCATTATAAGTATAATGCATGGACTAAACCCGATCTCTTCTGCTTTGTTACGTATGAGTAATATATAAAATCAAAAGCGTTCCAGACGGACGGACAAAGCTTGATGTTTATATATAAGTTTTTTATTAAACGTTTATCTGTCTAGTAATCTTGAAAAAGCATCAAATTGAATTTTACATACGTTGTGTATCATAATAGCTTCTTATGTTTTGTTTATCACCTAGATTATAATAATTTCTAAGGTATTGACTTTCAACTCATTAAGAACGAATAAAAACGTAAATCAAATTCTTCTTCTTACGCAGTCTCCCTAACGGAGGTTGGCGATGCAACCTGCTATCACGACCCGTCACACCGCGGCCCGTAATATCTCCGTTCTGTTGTACCAACGCCGTAAACCCTTTAACTAGGAGTTCTGTCTTCTTCCTACCGATCCCTCAATCTTTCATTCTATGATGAGTCAAAGAATTTCGTAGCACTCGCCTCTCATGATATTCCCGGTATATTGAAGCGTCCTCTTCTGTAGGACTCTTAACAGTTCTTTGTTCTTCCCCATCCTCCTGACTACTTCTTCATTGGTTTTTCTTTCTACACATGATATTTTTAGCATTCGCCGATATAGATACATTTCGAATGTTTCTGATTGTCCAACAATGGGCTAAGCATCCACCTTTCTATCCCTTAGACAAGGACGGGAAATATATAGATAACATCGCAGCATACGAATGCATATTTGCAGATTCAGGTCTTTATTCGTGAAGAGGTGCTTCATCGCTATGAATGTACTCCTTTGTTCTATCCGTCATAGATTTTCTTTTGGGGTCAACCTTTTCATTAACAATGGTCCCAAGACGTTTTATGGAAGACATTTGTTCTATTATCATATTATTGATTCGTATGATAGATCTTTTCATATGATGTTTTAGAGAAAAGAACCACTTTAGTTTTCTCGACATTCCGCGTTATGATCAACAATGCGTTCTATTATGTTCTCTAGGGTTAGTAGGCTATTTGCCAATATGACCTTATCGTCCGCGAACCGAATATTGTTGATTAACTTGCCATTGATTTTAATACCATCTTCTACTTCTTCAAGACACCTTGCCTGACTCCTTTCCTAAGCATCAGTTCCTCAGATTCAACTCTGACTGCTGCCGTTTGATTCCAGTATAATTATGTGATAAAAGCAGTTCTCTTGTACCATCAGTTTCGATGATCAACCTTAAAATCTCTGTATGCTTTTTGCCAGGGCCCACAGCTTTTCCGTTCTTCTGGGTTTTAATAGCTTTTCGTACCTCATCCTTTGTAATTTCCGGGCTGCCCTTTGATTACGTTATTCTCTGATGATTGTTTGGGCCTTGCGTTACAAAACATATTCTCAACATATTCCTTTCATCTTTTTAGCTTTTCCTCTACGCCTATTAAGATTTTATTATTGTTTTCTTATAATACGCTTCGGTGTTGTTTACGATCACGATTTGTTAGTTCTTTGATTTTTTCATGAATATTAAACAAATCATTTTTGGCCTGGAGCGGCCTCTATTTGGCCGCATCTTTCCATCAACCATATCTCGGTTGCTCGTTAACATGGTCCTCTCACCATTCTGTTCAATTATTTGTATCGACTTCTATATTTGGCCTTTTGCTTCCTTCTCTCTTACACAAGTTGCAGAATTTCATCCGTAACCATAGTTGTTTCTTGTCACAACGCGCGAACCCCAGATCTTTTTTTTTTTGAGTATATGTCCGGGCCTTCTTGATCGCTATCCACTTAGTTTCTATTCCAGTTGCTCCGGAACTTCTTTATACTGGCCTTCAGGCTGTGAGCTATTAGTACTTGTAACTCGCGGCCCTGAAGTCTTCTAACATCAATCTGACGCGCCCTATGTCTGCGTTGATTCCGAGCAAAATGACGCATTTGTAATTTCATCATGACGGGATTGTGGTCACAATGTCTGCGCCCGGATATATTTTTGCACTTTTCACAAACTTCTTCAGATGACTTTAAATTAGTATGTTGTCGATTTGGTTTCTAAATCGATGATCTTCGCGATTACTGGGATACTTTCATGTGTACACTCGTCGGGGATGTTGTTTAAAGAAGGTGTTTACGGCAGAAAGCTGATGTTCTGTGCAGAATTACACCAGCCGTTCTCATTTGGCATTCCCTTCTCTGAGGTCGTATTGCCCGGTAACCTCTCTTCCGCCCCCTTTACCAATTCTGGCATTAAAATCACCAAGCACTACTGTTATTTCCCCTTCCTTCGTCAATTTTATGACTTCTATAGTGGAGTAAAACTCCTCTATTGACTCATCAAATTTGTGACAAGTAGGGGCATACACCTGTATTACATTCATGGCTCGATGAGATGTAAAGAGCTTGTGAAGACTTGCACGGTCTCCGAATGGAATAAAATCAATGACGGCCTTCTCCAGTTCGACGGAAATAAGTATGCCAATGCCATACTGATGATTATAGTCATCACCTCCAGAATAATAAAGGACTCCATGTTACATTCTCAGACAGCCTGTACCGTACCATCTGACTTCACTGAGTCTTAAGATCTTAATCTGGAGTCGGTGCATTTCTGCATCTAAGTTGGCAAGCTTCCCAGTCATATATAAGCTACACACATTCCAAGTCGCAATTCTAATGTCGCAGTATATTTGATAACACGAGTGTATTCTTAGCACTCTCTCCCCATTTATGGGGTGCCCCGGACTGAGGGCCGTTTCACTGCCATACATATTCATGGAAATAAAAATTTGTACAGTGTGACTTCCGTTTCCCTTCTCCTCCGCAGTGTGGGAACCGTTAAGGCTGAATTCCATCTTCAAGCGCCGTCACATTGTGTTGTTGATTCTAGTGTCCATCTACATGCCTTTCGCCATATCTGTCTACCCTCACTTGGTTTAGCCTGCGGACCAACGCAGTTTTCCTGAATGTGGTGTTTGGAGCCAACAAGTGGTGAGAGCTGGGGACCATATGCAGATCAGTGTATTGAGACCACCCTCGCTATCGCCCGGGAGTGGTATCTTTGCAAAGGAACTACTCCTACAGCGTGTCCCCACACAAATTATCCTTGGATGAACATTAACATTTGAATAAGTATAATATTTTTCCAAATATTTGAAGAGATTGTTAAATTAATTATAAAATAGCCATGTATAAACTTCAATCAATTGCACATCCATCTTCATTATAGTCACCCTAATAATTTTTTTAACGATCCCGCAATATTTCTCCTTTTGTTCTTTCGTCAATCGATAGACAGGGAGACAAGCTATAGCGGAGCAGAGTCAGAGTCGCGGTTGTGTTCTTTTTATTATTGTTATTTTTTTTTTTAATTTTCGAATCGGTCGCCATTATTAATTTTTAATAAATTCGCCAACGATTTAATTCGTTTCCAGTCTGATTCTACTTTTTTGTTTCTATTTCTCTTCCTCTCTGGTTATATAATTCTATGTCTTTCTATTGCTCTCTATCTTTTTCTATATTTTTTTCTATATAATTGTATATAATTTTTTTCTTGTATTTTTTATACATTATAACTATGTTTGCCATTTTGATTGAGCAGGTTACTAAATTTATTATTTTCTTCGTTCGTTTGAGAATTTTGAAAACGCACTAGGAAATTCTTAAAACTGAATACTGAATGTATGTCTCAGAAATATAATCACATTATAAATTTGTATAGTTGAATTTGTTCAACCTTTAATACCAAGATATAATTTCAATAAATATATAATATTTATTAGTGAAGTTAATATTTCGAAAACTACATATTGACTGCATGCAACATCCAATTAGCTTAAAAATAGCCTGGCAGGGTAGACGGACCATTTCTGGCATAGGTGGTAGCCGTCATCAGTACCCTGTGGTTCAGTAGCATCACTGTCTAACGCCTATACTTACTGCACCACGCTCACTTGTTTAAACTAATGTATACATGCACTATTACACAGTTCTATGAACATAGATGGTAGTTAGATGAAATGACCTCGTAAGTGAATCATTATACGTGGTTAACCCATCTCCATTATTGAGATGTAAAACACATTAACAATCAAAGTGTCTGTCTCTAGTAGTTGTAGGTAATCACGGATTCTCCTGAGCCGCCTGGATCTTATATCAATTTGATCTAAATGAAAAGTTCAAAATGGTGGCTGTGACTTCATTAACAGCCACCATTTCTGATCTGGTATTCGGCGGAAAATTTGCTTGCCTTTTTCCAATTTTTCTGTGCCTCAATATACTCATCCCATGATTTTGTACCGTCTCCCACTGCTCTTAATGCCTCACTCACCGTCCTCTTTTCTCTCAACTATATATCATCTACTCCCACTATAATTCCATTTATTTTATCATATATCCTTATTTTCTTCATTTCAAGGTCCTCTAGAATACTTTCCATTAAGCAATTTATATCATCTACCCCCTCCCAATTTATTTCTTCCAACTTCTCCTTTATTCTCTGCTTTTCTCTTTTACTCCACGCATATCATTTATTTTACATGCTCCCGCCTTTTTTTTATTTTTTGTTACACTTTCGTTACCCCTTTAATCAAAATTCCATTGCAATTCTACTATATTCCATTGAACTCGACTTTTGAACACTCTAAATACTATATGGTTAATTACCACCTAGTTCACTACGAACCCCCTTCATTGTCCTCTAAATGTGAACTCTCCATCCCTCTCCCAAAAGTGTATCCATTCCCTAAAAACAAATCATCCTCTTTCATCCATTCTGAAAACCTTTTTCCTTCTCGCTACAATTAAACCATTCTCCCCAATCCTTATATTCCAGTAACCCATTATTGCTATTAAATTTATCTTATCTTTCCTTTCTCCTAACATATTGATCATTATCTCTATAAACTCCAACCACCCCTTGTTCATATATACCATAATAATCATCGAACTCACATGCTTCTTGCCATTCTCAACTATCACTAATAATAATTCCATCTCTAGCTCTCCCTTTTGTATGCACCCTCTTTGCTATTTGTATATTCCATACATAACACTTAGGAAAAAAAAATTTCTCCCTTTTATCCCATTCCACTCACATATCTACTTGACCAATTATATCAAATGATTCCAGGTACTTTATTACACCCCCCTCTCTACTATTGTTCTTCAACCCAACAATATTGTAGCGTACAATTTTCAGATTTTTTCCTAATTCATCTCCCATACTTTCTTTTTTCCTTCCATTAATATTTCCATCTTTTTATTCATTGAATTTCATATAACTCTGAACAGTTTTCCTCATCAACTTTCCAACTCCTCCATCATCTTCCGTTAAAGACCAATATTCTAGTACTGGCACTGGCACAACTATTCAATATTAAACTGGTACTTCCAACCAAGTGGTGCTACAATTTAAAAAGTAATCTTAAGTTGAAGAAAATATGTCAACTGAAAATATGGTTCCTCAAACAATGCAAAAAACAAAGAATATCCCCGAATAGCATTCAGGTTAATTTACTTAATATTAACATTGATTCCTATAACTTAAATGCTTTTATAGATATAGATAAATAGAGATATATAAATTAATGATAAATTAACGTACCGGATTCACTATTATGTTGCTTTCCGCCATTTGGATGCTAACGGGTTTGTATAATTAATTATTGAAGCAGGTAATCATCAAAAAATGCGAATCATATATGAGAGACTATAAAGATAGAAAAAATTCCGATGGCCATTTCTGCTAGAAGGTGTTTAAGCTATATCAACACCCTCTTTTACAGAACATCATTGTATTTGCATAAGTTAATATCCATTAACTCCGTTCTGAACCTATCGTCTGGCATGGGTTCATCGTCCGATGGCCATTTGGGTGGACAGCCATTTCTACTATAAGGTATTTAAGCTTTATCAACACCCTCTTTTTACAGAATATCATTGTATTTGTATAATAGTTAATATACATTAACTCCGTTCTGAACCTATCATCGGACAAATATTGTTTGATTGAAAACTCTATATATGTTACATGTATGCGAGCTTTCATTTGCAAGGTGTTTTTAGGTTAATTTGATATATTTCTTACATTAGATCTGATTGTCGCGATCTGTTTCTACAGTTTTATTCTTATTCCAATTAATGAAAACTACCAAACTTTTTGTAGAGAAATCAGTTTTTTATGGTGTTAACATGCATTTTAATGCATCTGTAAAAAGAGGGTGTTGATAAAGCGTAAATACCATATATTAGAAATGGCCATCCACCCAAAAAGTCCATCTGAATAATTTTCTATCTTTATAGTCTCTCGCATATGATTCCCATTTTTCGATGATAACCTGCTTAAATAATTAATTAATGTGGTTGCTTCATAATGCAACGATATCCATCCACCTAATTTGTTGGTTTGTATAATTTTTGCATTGCTGTTATAGATGTGTCAGTCGTTGTCGGTTTCCTTTGTTGCTCGCGCGCGCTAAATCCATTGTTGCACTATTTCGTTTTTTTTTGTTTATTTTATATTCTGTTTGTGATGTAGTTTTCAGTTGGTTTGTAGTTTAGTTGGCCCGATTTTTGTGTAAAATTTTAAGTGGTGTTAGTATGCTGTCAAATTTACATTGTGTTTGTTCGTTTAGTATATTTTGATTGATTTTGTGTTTGTAAATTTCGATGTTTTCTTTGATTTCCAAATTTTTGTGGTTGTTTTTTATAATTGTCATTGTTTCTTCTATTGTCTTATTTGGGTGACTACTGTTGATTAGATGATTTTCGAAGTGCGGTGATATATGCCTGGGTGCGTATTGATGTTCTCTGTAACGTGATCTGAAATTTCTGTTCCTTTTTTCCTATGTATATTTTGTCACATGAATTTATATATTCCGCTTTGTTTGTATTTATCATTGTTGTTCATTTTGTGATGCAGCCGGTTTGTAAAGCTGTTTTTGGTTCTGTACGCGATAGTTAAGTTGTATGGTTTAAGTACAACTTAACTATCTACCTTTGTAGTCTCTCATACCTTTGCAGTCTACCTTTGTAGTCTACCTTTGTATACCTTTTTCTACCTTTGTACTCTCTCATATATGATTCGTAATTTTCGATGATTACCTGCTTAAAACAACTATTATAATTAATTTGCGGTTGTGGAGGCAACGATATCTTAAAAAAATCCCCAATTTATTAACTTAACAGTCGTTAAGTTGTACTTAGCAGTACGTTGTACGTATTGCAGTTTCCGCTTTTATGGTTGGGTTGGGGGTTGGAACTCATAGCAGTACAAGATGGAGAAAAGAGGAGAAATGACAGACCCTTGTGGTACGCCAGCCTGAAGATGTATGGATCTGGAGAGCGTGTGCCTCCAATCTCAATTTGGGTGGTGCGGTCGGATAGATATGACTGGACCATCGTCAGTGTGATAGGGTGAAGGATATGAAGCGTATGGAGTTTTCGAACAAGGTAAAAGCATAAGAGATATCTAGAAACACTGCGAAAGCGCAATTGCCATTGTTAAGTGTTCGTGTGATATCTGTTTGAAATTTTAGAACAGTATAGTAGAGCATGATGCTATAAAACCAAACTGGTTCTCTGGGAGAACTTTGTTCATCTCTAGACAGTTTCGTAGGCAAGATGTGAAGATTCTTTCAAAAGTTTTTCCGAAGACGTTAATAAATGTGATTGGTCGAAGCATATTTAGGGTCTTTGTGAGGTTTAGAAATCATGACCGTTTAGCCAGTTTTCCAATCGATTGGGAAGTGCCCCAATAAAAGACATTTATGGAATATCTCGGTTAGGAGCGATATGGTTTCAGCAACAATGTGTCTGAGAATACGACGAGGTAAAGCGTCTGGACCAGGAGCGTTGTTTTTGCCTTTGTTTAGTGTTTCGGATACATCATCTTTGGTGATAGCATATAGAACATTGTCTTGTTCAGGAAAATCTATGAGTGGTGTGTACCGAATGAACAAATCATTTATCAGATTGTTTGTTTCTTCAAGATAATTGTACGTTCTTAGGTACTTGTACGTGTTTTCCAGATACTCAGCGAAAAGTTCAGCTTTATCAGTGGAGTTGTTTAGAATTTCTCCCTGATTATTTATCAGGTGGAATTTTGGAATAGTCTTTTAACCCGTAAGTTTGATTTTTGTCAGAATTATTTACCATTGCAGTAATCGAGTTTTGATGTGGCTTCAACCCAACACTCTTCCCTATACGCAATTATATGACGCCGAAGAAGAGCATTGAGTCTTCTTCGGCGCCTCTGAGCAGGGTCCCTCTGAGCAATATACCGACGATGAATTCACCTTTTCTCTCTGATATTGGGACGAAGAGGATGCCTATGTCGCAATACGGTCTTCAGCGGAATACTCTCTTAAGCTGATTACTGTATGATTTCAGATAAATAAATCATTTTAATAATTTCACGTGTAAACCCTACGCCGCCAGTCTGATTCTACTCTGTATGGTAGCATACGTTTAGCCATAACACATAATTCTCTTCCCGTACGGTATGCACACATTACCGACCGAGCAGACAGCTACACAGTGAATAACGTCCTTCAACTAAATACGTTATCGTTAACACCCACACACCTCAGCGACATCAAGCAGCAATGTAACACAATTCTATGCTGCTAGCCTAAGTGCATAGCATTAATATACCTACCATTACAATATATGGTTAGCAGACAATATGTTAACAGACAAGACAATACGTAGCAGAGAATATTTTTAAATTTAATAAATGTTACTGCAGTACAATGTGTGCGCATTTTATTGATTTAATTATTACGAAGGGTTAGTAACTTTGTGGAAAAATCTTTATGCTGCTGAAAGAAAAGCATTCAGCTGACGTGGAGGCCATCCAAAAGAATTGCACCGATATTCTCAAGGAGATCTGTACAGACAACATAAAACAGTCTTTCGACATACTTTTTCAGCTTGCTAATTGCTGTATAGAGTTTGAAGGAAACTATTTTATAAAAAAGAACTTTATTCGTATTTTGAAAAAGTCCGATTTTTTTTGGAACGCACCTTGTATGTAGATATATATTATCATTATATAAAATATGATGCGAGTTTGCATGAAAGGCTTAGAGATTATTCTTTCATAATTTTCTGCGTGAACTTTTAGACTCTTCTAATAAACGATTCGTTTTTATTGAGATTCTTGAATAATTTCTTAATTTCCCTAGGAAGAATTCTTTAAGAATTCAGCCGATAAAGGAATTTTTAATTTTAATAATTTCATGCTTAACGTAAATGCTCTTTTATTCAACGATAATTAATTTTAGTTTTTTCTCTATAGTCGCGATGCGAAAGAAAATTCTAATTTTATCAAACTTAAAGATTTTTGTTTTGTAATAATTACAGAAATTTTATCGCCGTAGAAGTTAGGTATAACAATTATTGTTTAATTGTCCAATAGAATAAAGACATTTTAATACTACAGCGATAAGTTTTATTTAAAAAATAGAATTAATAGAAGACAAAGAATTAATCTGAACAAGCAACACCAAACCGATGCTTTTCCTGCAGCTAGTCCAAACCGCCTCCAGGTACTCCAAATTGATGCTTCTCAAGCACGTGCATTCACCCATAGCTGATTCAGGACTTTACTTGATGTTACCAATTGGCCGCAAATATCCTATCAATCTCCGGTTATCAAACAAAAAATGTTTTTGTTTAATAACCGTAGTTACACAAAATGTGAAAGAAAATTATTTAGTTTGATTTATCTTTAAATTTCTGAACCGTTGAATTGATTGCTTTCAATCTATTACATAAGGCGAGCTTAAAACACTCAATTTTTTAAAAAATAAAATATTATTTCAAAATAATATTAAGAAAAAATAATTATTAATTCAATTTAAATAAATAAATATTCAAAGAAAACAAAAGAATGACACCGTATATACTTTAGTCAAACTTAAGGGAAAATTGCGAGATAAACAAAGCTCCGTAGTGGCTAAATGTAAATCAGATAAACAACTTCGTCTTTACTCAAAACTCAACAAATATATACAGATTAAAACTAGAATAACGTGGATAATTAGAAAATAGAAACTATCTTCTGCCGGTCGCCATAGGACTCCTAAAGACTTCTTTATATCATCTTCTCCTATTTGCTTTGTCGAAGGATCTACAAATTCTTCTGGAATACTGTTTATTAATTGCTGTTCATTAGTACTTCATTTCCCAAGGATCAATCCTCCTTTCTTCATCATTTATATTAATTGTTTTGTAGCTCTCTGACTGATTCTACACTATCTGCTCCAGATAACAAATCATCCACGTAAAAATCCCTCTTAGTTATTTCTGCTGCTTTGGACAATTGATCCTTTCATCTTCTGATAAATGCTACAACAAGCACATTGTTAAATATGACACTGCTGCTGTGCCATAAGTGACTATTTTCAATTTGTACTCTAGTATAGTTTTCCTTAAATTATCCCTCCATAATATTCTTTGGTACTCCTGGTTTTCGGAGTGTATTTTGATTTGTTTGTACATTTTTTCAATGTCGGCTCTGAATGGAATTTTATACATTCTCCATCTGAATAATATTGGTGTTAACTCTGGCTGGAGCCCTGGCACCATTTCATCATTCAAACGTGTGTTGTTTATTTTGCAAGATGCGTCTATCCGAACTTGGGTTGTCGAAGACTCTGGTCTAATCACTGCTTGATGCGGAATATAAATCTTCCTATGCTATTTAAAGTAATTCTTACTTTCTTCATGTGCCCTAGATCTTCATACTCCTTCATAAAGTCTATGTAAGCACTCTCCAAATTTTTACCTTTTCCTATTCTTTTTTCTTGTTGTATCATTCACGCAACTGCTCTTCTTTTTGTCTCTCCTAGCTCCGGATTATCCTATTTAAATGATAGCCATACGACATACTTGACATCTTCACCTCTGCCGTCTTCACCGTACGATATACTTGTGGTCTTGTGGTGGACGCATAAAATTCTTCACACCTCTTATCCTCATTATTTAATTCCTTTTCTCCATTCATTTCCTCCATCTTCGACAACTTTGTTAACTGATCGTCTTTTTCTGTCATGGAAACTAGAGTGTCACTTCTTTTCGTTGTGGTACTTAAAAATATTTCCAGACAATATAGAACCAATTTGTTTTTTGGCCGATTAATCCTTCTGATTTCTTCACTTTTCCTAGCAGGAATTTTCCTAATTCATCTGCTCCTAATAAAATATCAATCAAATCAGGTCTGAAATACTGGATCCGTTATTTGGTCATTCATCCATACCTCTATATTATTCACGTTTCTGACGAGTTTCTGAGGCATGTCTTCTGTTATTTTATTTAGTATAATAAATTCTACTGGTAAACTAAATTGGCTTGAAAAACGTGGTCTCAGCAGTGTTTGTATTTTTCCCGATTAACTTATTTGGCGTCAGGTACTCCTTTTATTTCAATATGTGTTTTGGGTTTGGAAATTCTTAACGACTGGACTGCTTCTTCTGTTATGAATGACGCCTGAGAACCTTAATTTATTAAAGCCCTCATTTCATACACTGTTCCTAACAGCTGTGTTGCTGGCAGGAGAGCTGTTGCTAACAAAAGTTGTCTGAATTTCTTTGTTCTCTTTTCCATTCTTTCCATTTGAGGCATTACATGTTGGTCGTTGCTGAGGCTGTTTGTTTTGGTTATATCTTGGTTGCATTTGTTTTGCGTGTCCTGTACTTGGCTTTGTATTCTGAAATGGCTTGTGTAGCAATGTATTATATCCTCTGCCACACGCTTTGCATGACTTCATCACTCGACACTTTTCTTTGGCTGAGTGCTTCATCACTAACATAACTGCTTTTCCTTTATTTTGTCCAACCTTTCTTCAACCGATCAATTTTTAAAATTCATACACTCGTATATCTCATGACTTCCGTGCAAGAGGTGCATTTCCAAGTGTTTCTTGTCCCTATTGTTTCTATGGATTGAAACCTCTTTTCCAGGAAGCCCCTTATATCTTGAAATATTAATTTTTCATGAGGATCTTGCAAAACTTGTTCTAACATTCTGTATGTTACTGAGTCCCATTTCCGACATATAATACTGCCCAAATCTTCATTCCTAAAGCTTGTATAGCTCCAAGACATACCGTTGCTGTATCATGCAACCTCTTTTGTACCGATGGAAGATCTAAAATTTTGTCCACATGGGAAGATCTAAAATTTTGTCCACATGTACGGCTAACATCAGCTTGTTATTCTTATACCTTCTTCGTAATATATCCCAACAAGTGTCTTGTAGTTAGAATCGGTTATCGGCATATGCCGAATAAGTTTCTTTGATTCATAACCTAGGTACAACGTTAAATACTTCATATTTTCCGCGTTTTTTAAATATGTCCTCTCATGAATTGTTCTTGTAAACATATCATAGAAACATTGCCCAATTTTTGTAGTTCTCTTCGAACCTTGCGATATTTAGTTTAGATAGCTTCGCACAATTTATTTGTGTCACAGGACCTTCTTCCTTTTGTTTTAAATTGTCTGTCTACCTTCTTCATTACCTCCATATTTTCTTCCTCTTCCACTACTCTCTTTGCTTTCCTCTCTACTGTCTAGTACTCTTTGTACAGTTCCTCAATTTTGAGTTTTTGCATAGTTACAAATGCCTTCCCATCTTCATCATCCACAGACTCTTCAGTTTCTGCTGCTTCACCATAAAATTCTTTTACAATGTTTTTAACTTTCTTCTTCAATCCCTCACTATTTGTTTTAGGTTTATTTAAATTTTCTTCAATTTTATCGAGAAACTCCATCATTTCATTGTAGCAATCTTCTACTATTTCCATAAAACCTCTCGTGGATTTTCCCACTTGCTTCAGTTATTCATCGGTTGCTACCATTAATTCCCAAGCTTCATCTATCTTATTTCTTCTCCTTTCCACATATTGTTTTGTCTTCCTTGATATTGAATCCTTGTTTAATTAATTAGAATCTTTTGAAGCTCCTCCTCCGCTTTCTGCTGGGCCTTAACTTTTTCTTTCATTGTCTCTATGGACATTATTATTAAATGTTAAATTATTTCTCAAAGAATAAATTCATAATTGCTTATATATTTTTTTTAATTGCCTTAATTGGCTTTGTGTATAATTATAGTCGTAAATTCTAATACCCTACTAATGATTCAAAAAACCAAAACTTTTCCCTCGCAGCTATTTGTTTGTTTACTTATTTGAGATTCCTATTGGATTTTCTTACCGACGTTCCCGATTTGATTCTACTGGTTTTCTTGACCAAGCGAACCAACTTCTTTAATGATTTTGAGGGCTTGTGTCATTTTTTTCCAGGATCAGTTGTCTTCCCAATCTTGATTCTTTTGTTGACCCGGAACACCGAAATTATCTCGTCACTAATTCAACACCCGAAATACAATGAAATTTCTTCTGGGCAATCTTCGTTTTTCTTGTTTCTTTTCTTCGTTGAACCGACCCGGGGCACTGATTCTACTTAAAAAGCTCGAAGGACTATGAATGCGCTATCTACAAAGCTCAGCTGATCTAATAATTTGCAGCGACAATCAATCGTCGATATAGAAGAATATTTACTATTACGCTAGATAGCTACAATGAATGAATTGTTCCTCTTTGAAACGTTTAATCTACATACTAATGATGTTATTTTAATGACACCTATTATAATGTAAAATATTCTAACTTCCTCAATTAATTAAAATAGTAACGACATGTACAATATTTCTTAGAAATTACTTAGAATTTAGTCAGTTAAATGATATAGATGACTACTGAGTATTGAAAGTACGTAAAGTGATACAGTAGAATGAAATTAAAATTATTTGAATTTAAATCTTGGAGTTATATATTCACGTTGAAATGAAAGTACTCCTTACTCCAATTATTCTTCATTGTGAACTAACAAAAAGTTACATTAAGTCACTATAATTCCAAGTCTAACAAAGCCTCATTTTCAAGCTACAAGCTCTGGAATAATCAATTAAGAAACTACAAACTATACAATTTAAAATTTTTTTTCCTACCTTCTCTAGAACAGTAAGAAACCTTGCTCCGCTCCAATCGTTTAATATAAATGGTATAATTCAAGTTAATTCTTATGACTAATAATAGTTTTTATTAATTTTTTATTTTAATTTGTTTTATATTTGTTTTATGTATATATGTTTTTTAGGTATATTATATTTTCTTTAATTATTTTAGGTTTTATTTAATTTTAATTTACGGTCAAATAGGATCAGATCAAATCAGATCAAATCAGATCAAATCAGATCAAATCAGATCAAATCCTATCAAATCAGATCAAATCAGATCAAATCAGATCAAATCAGATCAAATCAGATCAAATCAGATCAAATCAGATCAAA
>WYDF02322404.1:0-14356 GCA_009867245.2 Adranes taylori
CTACTTCGTTTAGGTGTTGCTTGTCCGGATTTAATCTCTTTTAGCCTTCAGCTCTCAGCTGAAGCAAGTTCGTAGGTGCAGTCATTTCTGTTGAATATTCTGACCTAAAACATTGCGAGTTCGTAATTAATATTTATCGTTACAAATTTAAGAAATCTTATAATTATGTATATTTGTGAAAATTTACAGTGTTTTGAGAATGAAACAGCGTGTATGTTCTAAGATCTTTTTTTAGGTACTTAGCAACAGGATTCAGTTTCAAGGCACTTTCATTTCACTATTTGATAGCACCGTATACTATCAGTAGCAGTGTATGCAATACATGTGAAGAAAGATGGAACAAGTTACTGTTTATGCATCAAAAAACTGCTGACGAGTGGATAAGTGTTGCTGACGAATTTTATCGCCGTACACAATTTCCCAGCGTAATCGGTGCTGTAGATGGTAAACACGTCCGAATTATTTGCCCAGCTTCTTCTGGATCTGTATTCTGTAATTATAAAATGATTGTTTCATGTGTCCTCATGGCTTGGAGTGATGCTGATTATAAATTTATATTCACTGACGTTGGGCTTATGGAAGCTCCAGTGATTCAGAAATGTTTAAAGATTCCATGATTGGCAAATAACTTCAAAGAAATCAGCTGAATATACTCAAGGGAATATTACCTAATGATGACTTCGATAGCATCTTGCCTTTTTACGTCGTAAGTAATGAGGCGTTTGGTTTATCAGAACACATTTTACGCCCTTATGCAAAAAGAAATAATTTGACATATAATAAAAGTATTTTCAACTACAGGCATTTAAGAGCTCGGCGATCAGTCGAATGTACGTTTGGGATGTTAACAAATAAATGGCGTAAATTTCATCGTCCTCTAGAATATTGATTTTAGTGTCGGCACCATCAAAACGTGCTGCATTTTGCATAACTACGTCCGCATTAAAGACGAAGTTCGTTTCACAGATACTATTTATGAACATTCACTTAAAGACTACCCAACAAATGATGAAACACGAGGAAGAAAGTTGACAAATGGAACAAACGTAAGACAATATTTGACATCCCATTTTGTTTCGCCAGAAGGCTCAATTCCTTGGCAATAGAACAAAGTTTAGTGAACAATTGAAAATTATGTAATTTTTACGTTATTTTATTTGTGAAATTAAATATAAAACTTAACAATAAAATATAAAATAAATATGTGCTTGTATTTTATTTTATTTTCGGCGGACAGTTGTCACCAATTAGGACCTATTTCCATACAAATTTTTTACCCACAACTTTCTCTTAACGTTCACATCTGCATACTCCTTTAACTTCATCACATATAATGCCGGGCGTACTTCAACCATTTCAATAAATCTCTCCACATCATTAATCACTAATGTCTCTATGGCGACTGCCGAGACTGCCGACTGCCGAGAAAAAGATGTGAACTATCGACTGTCTGTGCGCTTCAATATGGAACTGTGGTATTAACGCTATATATGGAACTGTGGTTGAACGATATTTTTATCATAAGTGCTCATCGACTCATTTAGATTAAACAGTCGAGTTGATCTGCAGTTGTGTTGTGTATGCACCTACATTAAACTTAATATATTTATGTCCATCAACTAAAGTATCGGTCGACTGTGTGCGCCTAGGCTAATAGTATTATCTAAAACTGACTAAATAATCAGCAAGCGAAATTGAACCATCACTTTGCCCAATATACAGTTTATTGCTGCTGCATATTGTGTATAAAAGAAAATGTGAATTAACTTTATTCACAAGAGATTGCATTTCCTTCAAACAAGTATAGTAAATAGTACAGTGTTTATCATACTTGCATCTTCTCACCACAATTCCATCGTTTGCATTAATTCATTCCATTTCCAGGAAAGTAATCTGATTTATACAATTCACTAATCTCTAAATTACTAACTTATTGCTCCGTTGCAAAGCCCAAAACAAGTTAGGTAGCTATTTAATAAAACTTCAGTTATTTTTTTCTTTTTACTGATTTTTCATTTTAAATATTACAACATGGGTGTTTCATTGATAATGGGAAATATTTAAACTGGAGAATCCTGGGTTCAAAATATTAAGATTCAAATCACTTAGATAAAATGTGGCTCATTACTGAGTTACAGGGTGTTTTATTTAAACATTATTTTTGCCCAGTACATTTGGTATAAGTGTTAAAATTTTGTTCATATTAATTATTACCTCAAACATGTGAAAAAGGTTTTTTGATAATAATGTACTAGTAAAATTGTTTGTTAATCTTTTTATTAAAGCTAAAAAATCTACTATGAACTTTTATATATTTATCCTATGACCCGCGAAAACACCGGCATGATAAATACACATTAAAATTGTGTAGCTTTATGTTTAACTTTAAATATTGGAGAATAGAAAAATTGTGCTAAAATGACAATTCCACCAATGGCGTAGAATTTAGGAAGGGTCAAACTCTCATTTGCCCCTGTCGTACGCCTCTGGTAGTAGCCAGAAACATCTATTTAGCATACTTTAGTATGGTGTGCAGTACCTACACCACCTGCAAACTTTGATAGGGATACGTCAAAGAGTTTTAAAGTACTGAGCAAAATATTTTTTTAATTTTCAAATAAAACACCCTGTAACTCAGTAAGGAGCCATATTTTATCTAAGTGATTTGGGTGATATCTTAATATTTTGAACCCAGGATCCTCCAGTTTAAATATTTCCCATTATTAATGAAACACCCTGTATATCAGTTACACAAATGGTAGGAAAATCTTTTCGAATAATTAAAACAAATTACAAGATTTAATTGTCTCATCTATATTTTGACTTTTTATTTTTGCATTAGTAATTCTATTTTAGTAATTGCATAAGTATTTTCGCATTAGTAATTCTAATATTGACTTTAATCTGACTTTGTTAGGAAGTAGAATCTAATTAACAAACTGTATATCTAATTACAAAATAATCAATAAATATTCTTAATTATGATTCCTCCTGTTGCATCATTTATTTCTAGCTATCAAACTTGTTTAATTATCATGTAATAAAATGTTATTAACATAGCTGAAAATAATAATAACAGTCCCATAAATTTTTACATTAGAAACATTACTTTTAAAATACATAAAAAATTCCTCTATAATAAAACCTTGTAATTTTCTTAATCAACCACAAATGTTGATGTTCAGATTTATAAACATAATGCCTAATTATAAATAAGGTATAATTGTCAGAAAGCTATAATATTATAATTATAGATGTCCTCCGAGCCGACGGCACAACTTTTTAACAGCTAAGTTCTAAATGAACTTTTAATTTCTGTTGTTGAATTCCTAAGAATACACAAACCAAATTAATTTATTTTAAATTATTTATAAAATAGAGGTATTTTTTTATTGATACAAGGTGTTAAAATTTCGGGATAGAAGACAAAAACATCTAGAAATAAAATAATATTTATTGCTTTTCAAAATAGTCCCCTTTACACTCTATACATTTTTTCATGCGAATAAACTAATCATCAAAGCATTTTTTCCACTCAGAAGATGGTTCACTTGAAATCTCATTTTGAAACGCTTCTACGACATTTTTGCGAAAGTAAAGAAATCGTTAGGACTTAAATCAGGACTATATGGAGTCAATTCTCCTTTTGACTGTTCAAATAGTTTACTGTTTGTTGCGTAGTATGATTACTGGCATTGTCATGATGCAGAATGATGCTTCACGTCCTATTTGTTTTTCGCAATTCATTGATAACTTGTGGTAAACAAATGGATTCATACCATTCTGCATTAACAGTTCTACGATCTTCAAGCGGAATAGTAGCGACATAACCAGTTTTTGAGACAAAGCAAGCTACCAGTTTCTTAGAAACACTGCGGCAGCGAGTGACTTTTGTGGGCTTGATTTCTTCTTGAAACACCCAAACAGTTAACTGCTGTTTCGTTTCTGGTTCATAAGCATAGATCCAACTTTCGTCACAACTAGTAATGTCGTAGATCAAATTTGATCTCCCTTGAATCGTTTAAGCATTTCTTTACACCAGTTCACACGAGCCTTTTTCTGAGCTTCAGTTAAATTATGGGGTATACAACGGGAACATATTTTTTGTAACACCTAAGCAATGATGTAAAATTTCATTAATTTAAATACCCAAGCCAAAGTGTGACGATCTGACATTATCATATTTCATACAGCAACAATGTTTTCAGCAGTTTTTGATGTCATTGGTCGACTTTCACAAAATTCATCACTTATATAACTGCGGCCAAATTTAAACTCTTGGTACCATCGAAAGACAGTTGTCCTGGAAGGTGCCTCTTCACCAAAGGCAATTTTCAAATGTTCGATGCACTGCTTTTCAAAATTTGCAGTAACGACACAATTTGATATATTTACAATCTCTCACTTTTGTTTGACAACTGACAGATCAAACGACATGACGCTTTATAGGTTAATACTCGCTTAAGTGCAGTGTTGCCACATCCCGAAATTTTAACAGTATTCCTCGTAGTTTCTAAGATTGTCTGAGATTAGTGCGTTTCGGCGGATTAACCCTTTCGGGACGTATTTTTATTTAACACTCTGTCGGGGCAATGTCTTTCGCAACACGACAGCAAACCAAGACAGCTATTTTGGATATTTTTGGCAAGAAATTCGATCGTGGTCTCGCTTTCAACATAATTAACTGGCGAAGTTTGAGTCGCTGATGCCCGCAATAAACGTTGAATTTCTACAAGTTCGTGAGGTTTAGTTATATCGTACGTTTTTTTTTTGACATTTTGAAGCCTGAAACAAACGAAAATTTATAATGTTGTTATGAAAACATCTTTCTCAATAAATTGTTATCTATTGACTGAAGATTGAATGAACATTTAAAATTGAATTGAAACATTTTGCAATTCATTACATGATCGGGCGCAATGTGCTTGGTAAGCCAAAGCCTAATTAACAGACTCCATTTTATTGATAATTATAAAATTATTAATCGAAAAATGTGATACAGTATTAAATATAACTTAGAACACTGAACCAAACTGCAATGTAATGGGAAGCAAAGAGCCTAATTAAATCGTTTTGTTTGTCAACCGTAAATGAGGTAAGAAAATCACTTTGATACTGTCAGTGGTATTAGAAGAGGAGAAATTACTAGGATAGAGAAGTGGAGACAATGTTTAGAGGTGGCCGGATAAACCAAAGAGCTCGAGGTATGCCTAGCGGATCAGTTGCGCCCGACTGAGTTTTAATTGATTAAAATATCAAACTTTCTTGTACATATAAAGTTTGCATTGCGGACAGTATTTATTGTGCGCAAATATCCTTAAAAAATTGTAGCATTATCCTTTTGTCCTGGGACATATTTCCCCAATAGCATTTTCACATATGATTATAGACTTTATGGACTAGCTAAATTAAATAAATGTAAAACAAAAAGCAAATTATACAGAAAGACACAAACAGTTGTGGTTCTTTTTCTATTTTGTTACTAGAATATCTTGTACAACGTCAGTGATTTGTCTTTCATTGGGATTGTAATAATGCGGGCTGTTCTCCATGGTTCTATAAAATGTTCTAGCTTTATTATTCTGGATGTTATTTTCTGCAGTTCCATGATTGCTATTTCTGGGTGAGTTTTGGGTGCCCGGTTTGGGATGCCGTCTGGTCTTGGTGCGTTGTTGTGGTCTTTCTCTGCCCATTTTAAAAAAGACAAAAAAGTGATATATAAAACTGTAAAGACATATAAGTAATCCCATTTGAAAATTCTACTGGGATGTATAGTCCCAACACACAAATGTAACTGTATAGTATGCATATAAATTTAAATTTATTTAGAATAAATATTTCAAGTAATAACGTACTGGACATTTTCACAATTGGCCACAATAACAATAAAACAATTCTGTATTACACCAAATTGCTGTATTAAGGTTTAATGAATTTAAATTTATGCTACAGCTACAATTGTGTGCATAGGAGTATAACCCAATAGTCTATACAAGAAACGTGATGGGATATATGGTTCCATTAGCCTCGAATGGGTTAAGTAACATATTTTGATGAGTTGTATATTCTGTTGCCTCCTGTACGTATTATAATGTTTTTTGCATTGAAATTGTTTTTTCCATAAGTCGAATTTGTACTTTTGGTAGCACCTTTCTGGCACATTTTTTGCAAATCGTATCAGATGCAATAGTTTCTATTTTTTTATGATCAAATGTTTCTTCCAGACGCCTTATTTTATGTTTAGACTGTGTCTAGGATAAACGAGGAAGAAGTTACCTTGATTGTATCTTTTGGAATAATTTACTCCATTTAATTAACCGCATACTAGTTTTGCGTCTAGTTGAACACCTGCTTTTCATTTACGATAAAATCGTCTATCTGATCTTTTAATTACTTATCTTAACGATATCATAACAAGTTTACTTTTTTTCTGCGTAAACATTCATCCCGTCATAGACGTACTATTTTCATAAATATTATCACTATTGCACAAACGCTGGAAACGTGTCTAGGCGTGTCGGATTATAAATCTAATTGCTAATTAAACATTTGTACCTAATTTTGTTGAACATTAAATGTAAAAATTTACGTTCATAGACATTAAAGCTGAATTTGAACGCATAAAAGGCATAAAAGCTATAAAACAAACGGAAAAGCGTTAAGTTTTAAATTTAGAATAGTTAATTTTTTATTTTTATGAGCATATGACAGGAACAGTGTTTTACAACTAATC
This sequence comes from Adranes taylori, assembly GCA_009867245.2. Classification (NCBI taxonomy): domain Eukaryota; kingdom Metazoa; phylum Arthropoda; class Insecta; order Coleoptera; family Staphylinidae; genus Adranes; species Adranes taylori. The sequence continues at coordinate 6,734 of WYDF02322404.1, forward strand.
TGAGCTATAGAGATAATAAAATTCAGTTTTTATAATGGATTAACCCTTAAATGCATATTATTGCCAGAAAAGTACGAAAGTGATGTAGCGCTTTCGTACTTTTCTTGATATTTCTATCCAATAAGGTTGAAATGTTTATAAATATCAACTCGTTTTCAATTTCATCCATGATTTTTAATTCTCGTTTGTTAATTTTGTACTAGGTTCATGGAGGTGTGAGGTGAACATTTGAATCAAGATGACAAAAATTGTTAAATTGCCGAACGCTAGTTTTTTACGGTGTCATATACTTCAGGCAAACTGTTCCATGCATTGCTTCTGTTCCATATACGTCTTCCTATTTAAATCTATTAACTGCATTTGAAGGGTAGTAGAATCTGTGTTCAACGATGCAAAATAAAATTCTTCTACTTTTGTTTTAAGAGGCTGTAAGATGATTACTAATATAGATTTATATCTTCTAATTTCTTAAAAGAGATTACTACAGTTTTAAAAGAGATTACGAACTGTTTCTAGGTAATCAAGCTATGCCAAATACTAATATGATATTAGATAAAAGCAAAGATATATAGTAAATTCTAAATTAGACAAGCTCAGCTATAATGTAGTTGACCTTGGGTAGAAGCAAATATATAAAGGAAATTCCTATTTAACAAGTCCCGCTATAATCTAGCTGATTTCAATCCTATAATTAGTAGGTGAACATAAAGAAAACGGAACGTTTTAAAGTAAATACATATATATTCTTAACTAAATAAAAAAATTATAACAAATCAGATTTATTTATAAAACCATTATTGTCATTGCCGAATACTAGTCATTTTACCCATAGGTTATCATCCAGTCGAAATAGTAATTTCTCACCGAAATATGCATCAGTATGTTTGGCTGGTTGCAGTTCTTTAGCATAGAATGCACCCATTATAGGCTTCTTGTTTAGATCTTGAAGTAGATATACCGTCCGATTGGATAATTGCATTTGAAAAATTTTAAATAGTTCGGTAGACCAGTTTGGAGTATGAACTTTTTCAAATAACGCTTTTTATTTTGAGATACATACAACATCAACGACGACGTACAATTTAATATGTGAATAAGCCGTGTTTAAGAGAGATTTTTCTTGTTTCTTTTCAACTGCTGCAGGCCGCATTCCAATTGTTCCATGTACACTATTATTGTATTCTGCAGTAAGTGGTTGCAAAACATACAATCATTTGTATGATCCATGTACACTAAAATATTTGTAAGGCTTCTCTTTCAGTGTTCGAATTACCCGTTCTGCTATGCAAACCATTTTAGTGCTATATACCGAGTATAAATGAATACCATGGTCTTTCGTCAATTTTTCGTTATAGTAAGAGGAATACTAATATAGATTTATATCTTCTAAATTCTAAAAGAGATTAGTAAAATCCTGCATTATATTTTTATTAGTCTGCTGATGTATTCCATATCAATAACAATGTTTTTCTCATCGCAATACTTTCTTGAAATCTTGAAATTACGTAGATCACTTTTTTCTACACCTTGAATAAAGAGTTTCAACTTATCGCCTGACATTGCATAAGCCACGTTCTCTTTTTTCTGTATTATTACATTCAATTCGTTCAGTTGTGATGTTTTATTGACTATGAAATAGAATTTTCGTAACTATATGCCGTTTTCCAGTTTCTCATGATTGATATCTTTTTCACGAAAGATCAATTTTATGTCATCCAAACAAGAAGAAATGCCCTTAAACACGTTGCACCTAGAAAGCCAGCGTACCTTATTGTGAAGAAGTTTGAGTGTTTGCTACGCGTTTTGTCCAAGAATTCTTTAAATTGGTGATAATATAGAACTTTGGCTAAAATGCTGTTAATCACCTTGATTACAAAATTTTTGACATCAAAATGTTTAGCATAAAGTATTTCTTGAAGAAAACGCAGCAGATTGCAAGGATTTAGTAATAATTTTTTGTTCTGAAGATTGGATCTGCTCCTTTGTTTTCTCCAGTTTTACTTCTAGCTGCATCAGTGGCAGTAGAAACAATTTTATCTAAATCAATTCTGTTGTTTTCTACATATGCTCTTCCATTGCATTTTGCGGATGCTGTGGAAGAGCATTAGCAATCTGTACTCTACCAATTTGTCCTTTGAGGGAAAAAAAGAAGTTATTCTTTGGGGCCTTGTAGCGACATATAACTCAGGAATAATGATACTGGTGCTGTGCCGTTTATCACATGATTTATCGATCGCATTTGATATTGCAGAATTTAGTTGAATATTTTGACAGTCTTGCACTGCTTTTGCAGATAAAGGCATTTCATTGAGTTATTTTTGTTACAATTTCTGTTTAATTTTTAAAATCGTGAAAAAATTGCCGGATGCTAATTTTTATTCTATCCACCATCGGTGAGTCAAGAGTATGCAACGGAGCTTTTAAGTGTGTAGAAACCGCGATAAAATAACTAAACATTTAAAATAATATGCGTTTGTTAAAATACTTTTCACTTGTCTATTCTTTTAAATTTAAATATGTATATATAAACTTATTTAAATAGCAAAGTATACTATTTTAATATAGCTAATTCTAAAATAAAAAAGTAATTTTGAATTTTGTTAGGTTTCAAATAATAATATGCGGCTTTTTTAATTGACTGTAGTCTTTATTAAGGTTAGTGTAATATGAGGAGCCGCAAACGCTCACCTAAGGAGCCGTATGTGGCTCGCGAGCCGCCGTTTGTAGAGCCCTGGTCTGCAGCATCCATTTTGCTTATTAGAATTATATCCTATGCACTGTCATTTCCATTTTTAGTTAGAGTGACCAGTATAAAGAACCCGAAGAACTCTAGGATAATTTTGATGGTTTTGAAAGCGATAATGGATAGTTACCATACGTTGACTCCTTATCCGTAGGTGCAAATAACGAAAACCGGGATCTTTTATGTGAAGAAAATGAATCCGAACAAGAAAATAACTATATGCGTGTACCTGCTAATATTACTGCTACTATTAGTAATCAAAATAAAAATTATATTTGGAAAGCTTCCTAATCGTTATCTGAGGAATAACTAAAATAACTTGCTGAAAATAGCAGCATCTCGGACGAAACCTCTTTAGGATATTTTTCTTTATAGTTTTACAAATAATACATGGTTTTCAACAAAAATCCTCATTCTACTCACAAAAATCCTACGAAAAAGCAAATTTTTACTCTTATCTGATATAAAGCACTTCTTAGGAATTGTCTTTGTATATGTCAATCGTTCATATGGATAGGATATATTAGAGTTCAACATTTGGATTTAGTTGAATAATTGAAGTGATACCAGTAAATAAATTCGAATTTAAACGTCAATTCTTCCACTTGAATAATAATGATAATCTTCTGGCAAGGACACAAACTTTTTACGCAGACATTTTAAAGTTAGACCTCTGTTGGACCATCTTAATGCTAAATTTTTCGGCATTTCTCTCGAACAACTCTTATCAATAGAAGAACAAATGTGTTCAACAAAGGTGCGCCATTACATGAAACAATATTTACCGATTAAATCCCATAAATGGAGTTTTGACTTACTGGGATTTGGGATATCTACTGTACTAGGATTTGCGTACCGATTTGAAATTTATTCAGAGCAAGAAAATATAGCTATAAGCCGACTCCTATATGAATACAATTTAGGTGCATCGACTACTATTGTCATTACATTAGGTCGAATTATACCACGGAATAAAAACTTCCGCGTTTATTATGATACTTATTATGCCTTGCTACCTCGCATGATTTACTTAGCCAAAGATGGGAACTCATTCTTTCGCTACGATTCAAAGAAATTGTTTACGTAGCAGTAAATAATCAACTGAATCTCAGATGAAAAAACAACCGCATGGAAGTCGCGAAAATTATGTTACATCCGTGGATGGAATTGATATATCTTCTATCTGCTGAAAGACAACACATTTGTCACTGTGATTTCTTCATTTGCTGGTAAAAATCCAGAGTAAAGTGTTTCCCGATGTGACTGACGTAACAAGAATACAACTACAATTAGCTGTCCATATGTAATTAATGAAAATAAGAACCATATGGGAGGTGTAGACCTTTCTGGTCAGTCTGATAGGACGTTATACAATCCCGCAGAAAAGACGTGTATGGTACCTACGTATTTTTTATTATTTATTAGATGTCGCTATAATAAATGCTTGGCTATGATGTAAAAAAGTTTTAGGCGAGAAGAACGTTTGTTGAATCAGGCGAAATGTCGACCAGAAGTATCAATGTGTCTGTTTTATACTGGTATTTCTGCAGCTATGCCATTAATATTAAGATTGAAATTAAGAAAAAAAAACGCGCACAAAGTACTTGTCATGAAGTACTTGTGCATACTGTAACCGTATGGCAACAAACCCTTTGCTTTCAAAATTACAAAAATAATTATTCTATTTTTTTAAATATATTTTAATGTTTCGGGCGATAATTAGTAATTGATTAAAAGTTTTTGACTGCAAAAATAAGATAATATGCAATTAAAGGTTAATATTCGTTTAGTGGGACCCAATGTTAGTTTAGGCTCAAAATACGTGGATTATATTAAATTTTCACAGGATCTGCAGAAATACTATTAGCTACTATTTAATTTTAATACATTGTTTCCTATTTGTACCTGTCGTTTTTTGTAGTTTACAGTCTTTTGTAATACAGTTAGAAGACATGCGAATAAAAACAAAAATTCTTACACAGATACTAAAGCAATTATAAAAGCAAAACATTAGCTAGTTACATTCCCATCTCTAATTCCAACTTCAAGTGAAATCATGAAGCAACCCAATTACATCAAATGTCAATAAGACGTGTAGCATATAATGGCACATTTCACGTAGAAGTGAAAGAGTGATGAGCTTCGATATTATTCTAGAATCAGCTGCCTATATAATGACAGCGACTATCAGAGTGAGTGACATTATTATATTAGAGTTTAGCTAATCATTATGTTAGTTTAATTTTTGAATATTTAATACTAGAAAACTCTAGGATCTTAATCTTGGAATGTAGTAGTTATTAGTAAATATTTATAAATGTTTTAATTGTTAAATAAATTTGGATCAATGAGTTTACCGTGCCTTTATACGGGTTAAAATTTAACCCGTATTTAGATTCGTACTTAAATTAGAATTTAATTGGAAATTGTTTTCAAATTTCTTTTCTGTGCAATTGTTGAAATTACGGAACTGAAATTATTGTTTTCTATTGACAACGCTGAATTAAAGGAAAGGTACGCCGTAAGTTATAATCGCGGCAAGAAGGTCGTTGAAACGAGATGCGTGTGTAACGAGAGAGTGAAAGATAAAATGGTCATGACAGATTATTTTGGCAGCGAATAAGTCAACCATATTCGAATTGTGACAGGTTAATTTTAATTAATCTGAGTGCATCTGATCGTTTTAATCAGACTTTTTAAAGGATTCAAATCTCAGTTAATTATCCGAGATTAATGTTGCGATTTTTTAAGAATATTTAAACAACTTATATATAGGTTATGGTAACATTTATATTAGATGGAAAATTATGGTTGTCTGATCTTGTCTGAATCATTTTTTCGTGTTATTCCAGAGAATTCTAGGTGAATCTTGTTCAATTTAGTAAATTTAGAAATCCAGCAGTTAGGGTTGATTTTCATGTTTAGTATGTTATGTCAATGCATTTAATAGGTTCTAATAGTTTTTTTGTGTTTAAATAACCATTAATACCATTTTTTTATGTAGTTTTGAATGTTATTTTCGGCGCAGTACGCTAACTTGATAACTGTTAACGATTTATAACGACTTTGTACATAAATTAACATTTAGATAACATGAACCTCTATCACCCAGTTAATAAACAGATAAACAGTCTAAATAAACAAATATAATAATGAATTTTGAATTTTTTTCATTTTTGTGTATTGTATTTTTCTAGTCCTATTTTGGGAGAAATTTAGTTGTACTGTTCTCCTCTCTAGAGAGCAACGTAAGTGTTAGTGTGGATAAATATCTCAGCGGGTTTGTGATTACCATATTTTATTCAGTAGGGCTCGCTTTTTCGAACCCACACCACTATTAGCTGAACTAGAAGCGGAAAAGCGAAGATCTTGATTAACCTGCTATTGCTGAAGTACGCTAGACGGGAACCACATTCAGATATTGGTTGTATTCTGCCAGCCGCGTAATGCATTCTTATTAAAAGAGTAGTAAAAGTTTAACTTTTTAAAGTAATTAAATTGGATAAAAGTTAACCTTGTGAAAAATACACAGTATAGTTACATCAGTAGTCAAAGTAATGTAATTTTATTTTAATTACTTAATATATTAAATTATACAAAATTACACAAAATCTTTAAATTTTAATATATTTCGTTAAATAAAATTTTTTAAAAACAACCTCCCGGCAACGAACTTAATAATAATTAATTAAGAAGGTGTTTTTAGAAAACTGTAATGAAAAGGTATTTTAATAATTATTTGTAAAAATTGGGTCCAGGTGGACACGTGTTTCTAGCATAGCATTATAGCTGTTATTAACACCTTTTCTTATTCCAAATATAGGCGTAAGGTCTCATTGCATCGGACTATGAATTCGACACTTAACCATTACGCTATGAATGCCCGTATAAACAATTATGTAATAATTTCAATTTTTCCAAATAACTATTAAAATGCCAATTCATTACAATTTTTGAAATATCACCTACTTACTTAAAAATTCTTCTTACGGCGAAAAACTAAATACTGTATACATATCATAATAATAGTTGTGCATTAAATATTCTAGATTCTTAAAATAAATGCCTTTTGAAGGGGTATCTATATCAATTTCTTTGGTTTTTCACTGTATATCATTAAAATTCCAAACATTACGAATATAGGATTGCAATAATCAAATTTCTGATGAAAATAGATTTTTTAGCTTTAGTGAGTCATTAAGTAAACGTCTGAGTATAATTTTCACAATTTACGATGCGCGGAAATGCAAACAATTTAAGTTAGTTTTATGAAACATTAATAGATAAACGGTTTCGCAGATACATTTTACTTGTTACACTCTATGAGGAATATAGTTTGATTAGCAAATTCAAGGCTTATTAATCTTAAAATTAATAAGTATTTCAGTTTATTACTAAATGTTATTTTGTAGGCTATTTACCATATACTTTTGCAAAATCTTAATATAATAAACATGACAATTGCAACTACAGGTTTCCCTCCTATAACACGATATTTTACAACACGATTTCACTCTAACACGAATTAAAAATTGCTGAAAATTTCCTATTACACTAATTTCCTATAAAACGAAAATTTTTGTATGTATGTATGTGCTTAATGTACTCTTTGTATCGCTTTTAGAGAAAAAAGTAGTAGGATGGTAAACAGATTTTTGGCTATTCTTTGTATAAATCATATGTATGTATATGTACTTAATACATACATACATATGTACTAGATTGAACATGAAAAAAAAATGATGAATACCCGAGTTTTGTTATTTCATGAAAATCAAATCATATTTTATATATGTACATATTGCAAATCATTGTGTAAGTTTTGTTACAAGTGTTCAGTTCGCGGATAACAATAATTGTTTTGTTTTTTATTAGGAATT
>WYDF02322426.1:0-14356 GCA_009867245.2 Adranes taylori
GCTAGTAAATATCTTATAGCAAGTGTTTAGGCAAGTTATGGGCCTATAATTTTTTGGATCAGATGATGGTCCTTTTTGAACAGCAAAACTGTCCCCCCTTCTGTAAGCCATGGTGGAATAGGCTTTTCTCCGCTGACATACGATGTGTATTCTCTGGCCAGATGTACCTGCGTGTATGTAAACCTTTTCCACAAAAAATTCGTAATAGTGTCTGGTCCAGGCGCGGCGAAGTTCTGTTTGCCTTTCAAAGCTCTCTGTATCTCATCAACTGTTGTAGGCGGATAAGTATCCTGATTTTGGCCGTGACATTCACAAGAGGAATTAAACATCGTCATCGCCGGAGTCTACTCTCCAGAAAGCTTCAACCTCTTGGGCAGAGGGTGGGCTTCCTGGATTTATCATCTCTTCTTTCTGAAATAGCTTGGAGGGATTTTGACGGAAGGTAAAATTGTCACTAATGAATTTTATTTTACGACAGTTTCCTTTTGACTTGCAATTGCACACGAAGTTGGTCAATGCGTTTTTGTTTAATAGTTACTAAAATAACTTCATTGAGTGTGTGGTGTGCAAACCGGATCATTTTTATGATCTTTCGAATTTTTGGAGTATATTTTCTCCCATTAGTTATAAAGTCCACCATACTTTGCAGTGTTGAAATCTTTTGTCGGTTTGCTTTAATTTGTCCCTCCAGCTTCTTCCTCTTATTAAGCAATGTCTGCAAATTTGGGCCACTTTGAAGCATCCCTTCTGGAACTAATTCTAAAGTGGCCTCGTACACATTTCGATTCATGCTCAATAAGTCAGAATTAGGATGGATTCTCTCTTCTAACACACGGTTAACCCTGATAATATCTTTTGATTTTGGCAAGAATTTAGAAAAATGATGGTATTGTCTTGCCTTTAAAGCCTCAATGGACCCATGCGCATCATGATATGCAGTGACCGGTTTTGCGCAGATCTTATTTGGGTCATTTACATCTTCATCATTATCTTCCCGCAATAGCTTATAGTTCCCATTTAAGACAGGCTACGTAGTCCAGAAGATGTTGTTTGGACATATTTGAGTGTTCAATATGCATATCCAGCCAGATAGTATGCATCCTGTCCATGTAGCCTCTCTTAGCGTTGTCGCTCAATTCATAGGCGCGCATTAAATCCTGACGCAACCTCTCTGTCTACTCCAGGCGCTCGGCCCCGGCTTGGACTCAGTTCCTCCCTCGTTAGAGAACCTGCACCTCGAGCTACAGGCAACTGAGGAACTGGTTTTACTAGTTTCTCTTTAATTTTTTGGAACTAAGTATCTAGTTTCTTCAGGGGAGTTAACCCGGAAGAAACCTGTGAAATTTTGTCGGCGGGAGATATTGTGCCGCGGACCACAAACCCAAGGGTATTTCACAGTTTAGGGGTTAGGGAGTGGCCGGCAAGAAATGTGTTCAAGCAACAGTTAAGTATGTTCAAGTATGTAGATCAGCAAACAGTTATCCGCTGATCTACATAACTGCCCTGCGTTATTATTATTATTATTATTATTATTATTCATCTTGTTCAAAAAATTTTTTGGTCCTGACACTAAGCCTCGTAACCATTATTATCCGATCCCGAGATGACAGCCACAGCCCGGCGCTTGCGCAACCGATAACTGCAAACCCATTCCGGATGTAAAAATATTGTATAAAAATATTTGACGAAACACGTTTCCACATAAAAAATATATATTTAAGATTTTATGAAAATTAAGACAAATATGATTAATAACACTATTATATCACATAAATTACACAATTTTTTGGCATTGGCATTATTATCCGCTAATTAAATTTTTATTTTATCAAGGTATGTGGTTGGAGCTGCCATTTTGTATATTTACGTATAAAAGCACAAAACAGGGTCCTATTATTATTATTATATATGGTATTTTGACATGCTAATCTTTAAACCTCGAATAAATGTTAATGTTAGTAGTTTGTTTTTCTCAAAAGTCATATTCCATACTGCGTTTAGTTTGGAATTCTTTGTTTAGTCCAGTTTTGAATTTTTCGAAAATAGAAAAATATTTTGTTGTATGTTTATGTACGGTTTTACCTGTCACCTAAGCAATCACAACTGCAAAGAGAAATGAATAAAATTCTCAGAAATGAATAAAATTAATGTTTTTTTGTAGCATTGTAGCAAAGAATTAGGAAATTGATGATGTCTGGGTAGTAGGCAAAATCACTCATTTCTATTACAAGATTCTGATGTGTATTAGCAAAGTGTTTAATTCCGTTGATTACAACGGAAACTATCTATTATTATTTGTTGCTTTGGTATATCTATTGAAAATCAGGCATAATTCAATTTGAATGGTCATCATCCACAGGAATTTCATTGTTCCGAATTTAGAATTCATTATATGTTGCAATCTCTGCATATTCCATAAAGAACAGCAGTTTTCTGATTTTTCAGAATATGTTATTGTGGAATATGACCTTAGTGCATTATACTAAACGCATCTATTGAACGACCTTCAGTTTATGACGAATAGGAATTTTTACAAAGACGATAGAAGGAGACAGAAAGAGAATCCATCAGCGATCAGTCCTAAATGAATCAGCTGCTACGGAAACTCTGATGTAAATTCTTTTACTGCATATTTTTATTTCTCAGTTGTTAGATTCATACCAATTCATAGTTTATAATTCATACTCGGCAATAGTGTTGTGAGATTTCGTTTCATTACGTAAAAACACTCGTGATTTCCATTGTCGCGTGTTTATTATCTATTTAATTGCAATTAATAATGAGATAAGCGTTAATTTCAGTTCTTGTCAGAATTGCTTTGTGAAGTTATTAATTGCGGAATTTTATTAAATTAAATATGGAGTGTAAATTGTTATTTGTTGTTTTTACATTACTCTGTATATCATCAACCGTTTTTTCAGAAGGTAGAGTTTTTTTTAATTAAAGTATTTGGGTGTGGTGAAGGTTAATTTTGTTCTCAAAGAAATCGTTATTTTTATTACATTTTTAATTTTCTAGCTTATTTGTTGCTGTTTCTTTTTTAGTTGAAATAATAGCTGATCGTGTGAAGCCGTTTGAACTGAAAAATTCCATCAATCTTCATTGTACAATTAAGAAAGGTGAAGGAGATCGTGTTACAGAAGTAAAATGGTAAGTGTTCCTACTGTCATTGTCAGTATTTTGTTTAATATTGTAATTTATTAAACAGAGTTTAAAGGTTTATTTATATAGCACTTAGTTAATATTTTTTGTGTACACTGAATTTGTGATATGTTTGTAAGATGTTTCCAGATTGTACATTTTTTTTTTAATTTTTCATAACAATCATTAATGTTTTTTGATATTATTGTTATTTGTTATTTGTTATATACTGATAATTCTGAATCACGGTATTTTTGGTTTTATTTTGGTGTTATAGAACCATGTAAATTACGTACGATTATCGGTATGTATTAGTATGTAATATTAAATTACAATTACAATAGAAGGTATTTGGAATTTAGTGTATTGTAACGTATTGTATTAAATTTCTAATACAATAACGTATTGTATACAATTTCTAATGGTTCTTTCTCAGTGGCGTAACAACGTAGCCACGGGCCTGTGTGCGATAAGTTAGCCGGGCCCCAAATGAAATAAAATAATTAAAATATTAATGTTTCTATCACCATTACGATACATTTCAACTAAATCTTAGAAAATTCTAATTTCCTCACAATTTTTACAGCGTCGTTTAGGATTAAATTTAAATTATGCGCTGCGCAGTGGACATATAAGGCATTAGACGATACTTTTAATATCTCGACTTGAACGCAATTGAATATGCCACTCATATTCGCCGCGCCGTTATAACCTTGTCCACGAAGTCTTTCTAAGGGCAGTTCATTTTCCCGTAGAATGTAATATCGTAGTGCTCAAAGTCGAGCCAGTTTGGCTTTTCACTGGAACAAACTCCAGAAAAGATTCATGGATTATAATTTGCAAAGCGATAATCACAATAGTATAAAATTAAGTCGCTATCCGCATATGTGTGCTTGTCTGCTGTTTGTGCGCTTAGTTCTTCTAAACTACGCAAAGGATTTTGATATGGTTTTCACTATCATTTAGAGAATTTCTTCCCGAAGGTTTATATGTATCGTACATGCATATTTTGTTTATAGATAGTAGAGAAAAGTCGATTATTGAAATAAAGTCGTAAAAAACTTATTTTCGGGCGCGTACATTGCTAACGCTGGCTAAACCTTATGAGATACATCAAAATAATATACTACTGATTATATATCTAAAAAGGTCTACAGAAAAGTCTGCGATGGTATATGTCTATCTCGGAAAAACGGGATACGTGAACACGGGGAACAAGGATTTTTTTTAATGTTGAAACAAAGTTGCATTAGAATACGCACGTGTTTGGTGTTGGTGTATTAGGCCATGTCGGCGGCAAAGCCGCGGCCATCTCATATCCGACTGAAGTTCATTTCATATCAGGCTGAGTCACAGCGAAGCGTGGGCGGGTTTAGCTAGTTTTCTGTATAATTTGTTGATACTTATCTTAAAATAACACTTCGCTTGTCTATCTTAGCAATATTTTAGGTGGCATCGATAATAACCGGAAAAAAAGGAGAACTTAATTTTTTTAATTATATTTTGTTTAATGAGATTGTCTAACATTTCAATAACCTCGTTTTGAACAGCTGGGCTTAAATAAGTGACTGAAAGTTTTTTCTTATTTTCTAATAAATTGTGTAAAATCGGGTCAAATTTTGAAAGCAATTTTATCACATAAAAAAACACCAGAATTTTAAAATTTTCAGTCTCGTCGTATCATCTAAATGGCATATTGCAAGAGGCTTATGAGGCTATCAGAATAACATAAGAATATTGTTTTGTGTTGTGGTTCCGCTCCCGGAATAATCTGTTAATAAATCCGGTTTTACTTCCTTTCTATGAGAATATTGTTCCGGGTCCCTTTTGAGCTCGGGACCGTGTGTTTCGCACACATGGCACACCGGTAGTTACGCCACTGTTCTTTCTAACAGCTAGGGTGCGCATTCAATCACGGTTTGTTTCATACATTTTTGACTTTAAAGTTACTGTTTACCATCTGGAACCTGTGCTAAATCCTGACTCTTGATAACGAATATTACTTAATTAAAACTATTTATTAACCATTTTCGTTCAGAGATTAAGCGCCTCTTCCTGACAGACATAATCTTCCAGAGTGTGCCACAATGATACATTAACAATACAGAAATTGTTTATCGTCCATGATTAACATTTGGTATAAGCCAAGGAATCACGTCTCCCAATATCCAGAAATTGCTAATCTCTTTTTGAAACACTGGCGAATTTGATAGACTATAATGAAAACAATAAAAAATGCCCCGTTGTTAAATTTTTAAAACGTGTACTAAAAGATCATCCAATTAGAATTTATGAGAATTTTATTTTATAATTAAAAGGACTCAATTTTCTTTTCACAGAGTCTTTTGGGATGAGACCTTCATCTGAGTGATAAAGTGTAGTTATCATTTTGGAGCATCAATTCTTTTAAAAAAGTGTAGTTATCATCTTCATCAATTGCAGAATCCTCGTTATCTAAGAAATTTATATCGTTCAGACTATCTGAATTGTCTACTTTCGATTTCCTAACGAACTTCAGAGCTGTCGCTATGTTTATTCACAGTATCATTATTATTTTGCAAAATCTTTAATTTATAACTATTGTTTTTATGGTTTTAATATTCTTGTTTTTTATGGGACTTAAAATTCTACACCTACTTCGACTCTACCTAAATTTACTTCAACGTAAGTAATCCAAAGTCATTTGTCTATAAATATGACATTTATTAATGTAATTTACTTGTTTTATTTTGTTCATGCAAAATTAATCTAAATTCATTTTTACATAAATATTTAACTATATAATAATTCTCCCTGCTGATGCGCTAAGCGCAGCAGGTAACAATAAAGAAAGATTTCAAGTTCAGCCTTTGTTTAGGAAAATTAATATTTGTTCATAGTTGTCTGATTCATGGACGAAAGATAAAAGTAATTCTTTATTTATTCCAAGGGAATTTTTGTACCGCAAAAAGTCCCAATAACGATATGAGTTACACTTACATATTATATTGTTGAAATGAAATGAGTAACGCAAATAAATTGATTTATTCACTAATCTTATAAGATTATTATCAATAATGATAATATCTTATTTTACTACAAGAAATATATTTATGAGTTTTGGAAAGGAAATGATGATTGCGGAATTTGCTAAAAATTAGATTTGCCATTGATTTTGTTAATTAACGATATGATAGTTTGAAATATGAATAAATAGAATAAACTCTATGAATATGAATAAACTTTATAAATTATGTATTATTAAATTTTAATTGGATTTTAGACATTGAGCAAAAAATTGCTCATTCATCTACAATCCCCATCCTTATTTCTAATCCCGGGATATCAGGATTTTTCACAGCCAATACCGGGATTTGGGAACGTATTCTGAATAATGCAATAACAAATAAAAGAGAGACGTATCTAATTATTTGTTTTATTAAATATTACTTAATTGCACAGGTTTTATCATTATCAATCTCAAAGTAGTCTCAATAAAATTATCAGATCCTAGTTTAAGACTTTGAAACTAATCTAACTTACTAATATTTCACAAACAAATTAACAAACAATTGTAGGTGACTACAAATTTGTAGTGAAAAATAAAAGAAGATGTAAGAAAGTAACATCATAAAAAATCTTATTTAGCGTTACGAAAATATGACCGAAGAAATAACAATGCGTCCAAGGTTTCATCATCGAGCCTTCTCCTCAAGTTATTGCTAATATATGCAGCTGCAGAAAAAGCCCTTGCGGGCTCAATTGAAGTTAGAGGAATTGACAATGAATACTTATAAGCTAGATTATAAGCTAGATATTGTTCTAGATTATATATATCCTTTAGTTCCACTACCAAATAGATTGTTTTCTTTCTTAACAATTTTAGATAAAGCAGTTTGGTTACATGTTTCAAATGCCGATCGTTTCATGCTGTTTTCCATGTCATGTTGGGGAGCTTTTCTTCGAGTGTTAGTTGATCTTCATTTTTAGGTTTTGTTTCTAGATTCCCATTTGCTTCCTTTTTGTTTAATCATTGTTTTCACTATTCTTCCTTCTTTCGATTAATTACATGATCTGTTTTCTAATATTAGCGTTGGTGAGATTTGAAAATAAATCTTTTACTTTAGATTAGATTACTGCGGGGATTTTGTAGATAATTTAAAATACTGATAACCCATACCAGGGAGCAGGGATTCATTGTCATTCAGTTGCTTAAAAAGAAACTTTAAAATAGCAAAGTAGCGTCAGAACGGCAAAGTGAATCTACGGTTAATTTGATTGGGGTCCAAACTTTAATTATTTCATAAGTGAGATCAAAATCTGATTCTTGATATTTTAAACTATTTTTGCAAACAAACAGAAAAGAAAGTTCTTTTCCATGTTCGGATTTAACATATTTTTGAAGTACGGTATCATTTCTTAATCCTAATCTTTTGAATACAACTTTACGAATTTTGAGTTTAATTTTTTCTATAACGTCATTGATGTCCATTCATTAAATCTGGCACATCTTGCAAATTATCAGTCTCAAAGACCAATGCTGCTTTTGAACAGTCTAGCTACATCTTCAAAATCATCGTCACCCTCATCTGGATCAGTCACGGTGGGTTCCTTCGTAAACGTATCTGAAATCTTTTTGTTGTACAGCAAATCACAAACGGCTAAATGAATTGCATGAGTAAAACAATGTTGGTGATCTGCCTTTACAAGTTTATCCACTTTCAGCATTACATTTGGATCATCAGTTACGCTTGCTACAATATCTGTGTTCAGAGAAATATCAAATTGAGATAGGTGCTTTTTTAATATATGAACACAATTTTGCGTTCATTTTGTGCATGTAACTCACAACGAGTTTGCGGATTATTGAAGCAGATAAAGATAAATCTTTTGAAGTTACAAACGTACTGAAAGGTAAACTATCCACCTTTCTATAATTTTTAAAAAATTTTCATTTATATTTCTGACATAAAATGTGTTAGAAATAATATGTCCGATAATTTCGAAAATCCTGGTATTGTTGAAAACTGATCCCGAAATTTTCGGAAATAGGTAATGACCGGGATCCCGGAACTGTATTCTCTAGATTATGATGCAAGAAACGAATGCTGTAAGTCACTTACTTTCCTTATCAAATCTTTGAGAAAGTAACTAGAACAAATTAGGAAAACTTCACTATGAAATGAGAAATTTACTAAACTAACTACAAACTAAGAAATACCTAATTGAAATTTTAATTAGTTTTGATGAAAACATCGAATAATACTTTTGTAGATGAATAATCTTGGTATATTTCTGACTATTCAGAACTTTCCTATCAAATATGATAAATTAATCATTAAAAAACATTATATATTTTTATTCATAATTTCGTGATCTGTGAGGAGGATATTACTTATAGTACTTATTTTTTATAATTAATGATTATGGAAAAATATTCTACATATAGATTGAAACACATTGTTTTTAAACAAATAATATATTTCAAGTTTATACCTTAAAATTCCAGTATTTTTTACAATATACGCATTAAAGATAAACACACATTGTTTTTTAAACAAATAATATATTTCAAATTTATACTTTTAAATTCCAGTATTTCAAGATATAGTATTTATTTTTTTTAATCAATAAGTATAGGCAAAATATTCTACATATAGAATGAAACACACATTGTTTTTTAAACAAATGATATTTATCAAATTTATTCTTTTAAATTCCACTGTTTCTTACAATATATCCCTTAAGGAGAAGATAAAGTAAAGTAATACGCTTATATTATGCAACTATACTCAAAATATTACTAAATTTTACTCAAAATATATTTCTTTTTAAATAGATTTAGGAATGCATTTGTTAAAACTCTCATAATACTACATTAGCAATCCAATGTATCAGTTTATGCATTTAGATAAAAGTGTTATCAAAATATTGCAAGTTAGCAAGAAACCTTAAAATTCCAAGGGTCAACCATTTGTCCAAGAGTCAACTAAATTAAGTGTAAGACCACAGTGAATGTACCATTACAAATCTTACAAAATCATCACTTTGATATTCACTGTTGCTCATTCCTTTAATGCTGTAGCGTTTCTTAAGCATCATCAGATCAAAGGGTTCTGACATGCCAAATTAAGCTTACGACTATGGTCACAGTACTCACAAGTTTTCCTCCATTTGGTCCCACTTCCATTTCCACACTCAAATATTGTTTGCATAATAGCGGTTTTAGATTAGTAGACTAGTGTGGATTAGCTTGTTAGACAATCTTCTTCTCTTTAGATTATTAGGGTCTGCTGGAATTATCGACGCTACTGCTTTATTTGCGTTTCTTTAAACCGCTTTAAACCGCTGGCAAATGGTATTATCCCTGTAATTTAACATGCAAAATGACTAAATATGGACTTAGTTTCTATGAACAATTACCGATTCAATTGAAGAATCACTAATTCAACACAATAACCGATTTAGTTGAAGAATTCCTAAATAAATAACTGTTATAACTGTAATAAATAACTGTGTAGAATATTTTGCCTATACTCATTGATTATAAAAAATAAGTACTATATCTTCAGATAGTATTAATGTAATGTATGTTTGGAAGAAATGTAACATACTTTTCTTAATTTTTTGAATATTTAGTAGTAATAAAGCCTTGACTATTAAAAAAATATGAAAATGTATAGTGCATATTTTTTATATTGTGTTTTGTTTTAGGGAAAAGGACAATATAAATGTTGAAAGTCTTCCCGATTATAAGGACCGTTTTCTTAAATCGAACAAGAATAATAAATATGATTTAAAAATTCTGAAATCTGTCGAGGCCGACGCTGGTAATTATTCTTGTACTGCGATGAACGGCGCTGAAGAAATCAAATCGAAAACATTTTCTTTAAAAAGTGTGTTATAGCAATTCATTATATACAATATAATGTAGTAAAATGTTATATTTTAGGTTCGTACAAAGTGAAAACACAATCGAATATTAATGTTGTTGAAGGAGAAACAATAAAAATTTCTTGCATGTATCAAGGAAATCCACCACCTGTTATTACATGGAAATTTGGTGAGTATTGTTACAATTATTATACTACCATTATTTAATTAATGTTTTTTCATTTTTTTTTTGTTTTTCCATAAATACTGAGTTCCTAAAACAAATCCCGTGCTAGTTATAATAATTATTATTGGAAATCCCTGCTTACAAGTACACTTATAAAAGTTGTTAAGTAGTTAGAATCTTGTCGTGCGTCCTTTATTTTTATCTAATTTTAGTTTAAATATTTTAAAACTTATTTCATTTTTAAAGTGTTATTATGTATGATGGTACTAAAAATGAATCTATCTTATCCTTTTAAATTGTACAAATTGCAGAGTGATTCATTAATACTTTTCTGCTAACTTAATTAAAAAATCAAAGTAAGATATCGAATTGTTGAATAATGCTGATATTTAATTCTTATAAATAAGAAGCACGTTGATTTATGTTACAAATAATTTTAATCATACTGGCTTGTAATTAGAACACACTTTTGAAACGATTCAATAAAATGAACCAGGTCCGTATTTAAAAAAATAACGTTGATGGTGTGTCGTACGCGGTTTCGATACGATGTATTACATGACTGTTCACGGCAAACTTAAGCATGTTACTTATGTAACAAAAAACTACTTCAATTTTTTTTAATATTAAAGAAAATAAGAATGCTAATTTACAATGAGTAAAATAACAATGAGTAAATTTTAGAAATTTCCAAAATTTTGTTTATTGTAAATATTTTATATACGACTCTGAAAATCTAAATGCTGCTTGCTATTTGTTGTTTTTTTTATTATCTACATTTTTTCCTATTTAAACGTTTCTCTATCTTTTCTACTTTAGGAGATAACAATACTATCTCAATTAGAAAGTGTACAGCCTGTATATTTATGTAATTATTAAGGATTAGTAATTTAAATGTAGGATGCTGAGATAATTTTATTATTGATTTTATTCATTAATTAATATCAAACTATGTTACATATTCGATGTCTTGATTTAAATCTAGGATTTAAATATGTTGAAATAAATGCTGGTCAAAAGTTAGTTATTGGTATTTAAAAAATAGATTTTAAATTCACGTTAACGTTTTTTGAATTGAGTTAAAATCTGTTTCCCCAATTATTCTATAATAGGCTGCGAACATCTAAACATACATTTACTATGTATGTTAACATATATGTGATTGTCGCAAATTTACCTATCACCTTAGGAATTATTGGCGTGAAATAATATTTAAACAAAAATTAAAGATTGTTGACTTCAATTAAGTTATTAGTGTTTTTATGATAGGTTAAACTCAAGTTTACACAGACATACAGTTTAATGTAAGTCAATGTGTCATTTATAGGCTCCAGAAACTATATTATGAAACTGAGTATTCTACTGAAAACGGAGATCAGGTCACTCACGAGAAATAATTAGACCTAATGCCATATTAACCGATTTCTGCCTGAAGGGCACTTTTAAACACACGTCAAATTGGCTATTGCTGTTGCTATTTATAAATACTATTTGCAAGGAATAATCCGTTTTGAGGTGGAACTGTAACTATTTGAAGGGACATTGTTTAAACCCAGAAATAAGTTACCTCCGTGCCACTACGGGAGCTGCTCTCTATTTTGACAAAATTATTAATGATATTTTTGCTTAATTTTCATGCAAAAAAATCCTGTTTTTTGGACAATTATGCTCGCTTGCACAAATGTAACGTCGGATTTGAAGAGTTGAAAATATGGAATTAAGCATTTGGCACTCTCCCTTTATCTGTTTGGAATTTATTGCAAAGGAATTTCTAACAAATCTTAAGCACAAACACTGAGATGTTTTTGCCTCAATTATTGATGGCCGCTCAGACAGATCATTGTATGTACTGTAATAAATCTCATATTGGGCTAGTACTGTAATAAATCTCACTGATCTCAATTTGTCACACTTTACGTCCAGTTCACACAAGACGTGCTGTGTCTATACTGTCATGACTATATGCTGTCAGTAGATCGTGATATGCATGGAATGTTAGTCGAATGTGAAAGTTTTTATGCGAAATCATTTAAAACTATCTCTGATCATAACAAAACGTCCCGGCACGGAATCTCTTCTGTATATTGATCTTTGATGTGTTTTTGTTCACCACTTATAAAAATTAACTACAAAATCTTTTTTGTTCTACCATGTATATATATATATATATATATACTTGAAATTGTCTCGGCAATGATATTTATGAAAGCAAAATAATTTATTTTTATTTATGAATGTAATCATTAGTGTAAGATATTTTATTTTGGATATTTGCTTTTAAAATAAAAAAAAATTAAAATCTCACATTTTTCTTAATTTAGTATTATTAAGTATAAATGTATTTGTTTATCATGTGTGATATTTTTAATTTTTATCAGTGTGATTAATTTATGATTCTCGTATTATGTAAACAAAACAAAGCTGATAATGAGGCTGAAAATTTTAAATGTAGAGTTTATTATTAATTTATATGATTAATATTTTATATCGATTGTATAGAGCAGATTCATTAATTATCTAATACTTTATTTCAGTAATGGGTTTATTGTTTAATTTAAATTACCAGATCTATCGATTATATAGTCGTAAATAATACAACCTTTTTTATTGTCCGTGCATGAATAAATACTTGATACATTATAAAAGAAATGATAAAAATTCCCATTCGGCGTGCGCTTTTCTATTATTTACTAGCTGTAGGTTATTTTTTACGTCTTGACTTAATCTTTGCAGTTTGTAATGCATCAGAAAGAGATCCCATTTCAAATGATAGTTTTATAAAATAGGGTTTAAGTTTAACGGATTTTTTAATCTGAATATGGTTACTTCGCATATAGACTGGCCTGCAGTTTTTTCCCATGATAGAGCCACAGAACTATTTTATGATGTAATATATTCTATTATCGATCTATATGTGCCCAAACTTCGTAAAAAGAGGTCCTCTAAATTTCCACCGTGGTTCAACAATAGACTAGTCTCGCTGGTGATCGAGAAGAAGATTCACAAACAATTTATGCAATACTAGTGAGTATGGCAGATTCTCAGACCTAAGACGATATTTTAAAGAATTGACTTCAACCTGTTATATAAACTATATTAATAACGTAAATAATAGTATAAAGGAGAATCCAAAATATTTTTGGCACTTCGTAAATGATAAAAGGAAAACAAGCACTGTACACAATAATGTGTTTTATAATTCCAACATTGTTATAAATGGTTCGGATATTGTTAATTTATTTGCTGATTATATTGCAACAGTGTACACAAATGTGAATACTACAGATGTAGTGCATAGTCATAAATGTAGCCCAGTTTATACTTATGAATATTATGTAGCTAATCCCATGGTGAGTGCTGTGGAGGTACTAGATAAATTGAATTCATTATAAGAAAAACTGTCATGTGGTCTTGATGGGATTCCAGCATATCTCCTAAAAATGTGCTTATACGCTATGCACACCGCTACAGCTTCTTTATAATCAATCGCTTAAAGAACAAGTGTTTCCAAAAACTATGGAAACACAATTTAGTAACTCCTATATTCAAAAATGGTGACAGAGCTGATGTTACATATTATCGAAGCGTTTCTATACAGTCTGATATTCCAAATATTGTTGATGCTATTATTTCCGATCATTAGAATTGGCCTTGCAATAAAGTTTTAATAAAGGAACAGCATGGCTTTCGGAAGGGAAATTCTACAGTAACCAATCTAGTGGAATATACTCATTATCTAGTGGATGCATTGGAAAAAGGATGCGTGTTTGATACAATATAGAGATTTTAGCAAAACGTTTGTTAGAGTAAACCATGATTTACTTATATTAAAACTTGATCGAACTGGATTCAATGTAAGCTGGCTTAACTGGTTTCGTAGCCTTTAGACAGGTAGGACTCAATTTGTTAGAATTGGGAACGTTATCAACTCAGAGGAAGATCAATTACAGTCTGAAGTAAATGAATGAAGCATATCTTGATTATCTGGTCAAATTCGTTGATCATGTTGTTATCTTTATCTTTAATTGCCCAATTTCTGGTTTAAATTGTCTAGTAATACGGCGGATCTGTGTAAAGAGGTCCTTGGTACTGTTATGGCCAGCATATTTTTGTAGTTCTGTACATATTTTCATAAAGTGTGCATTTTTATCTCTCCTGGAGCTATTTTGGATTTCT
>WYDF02322437.1:0-14356 GCA_009867245.2 Adranes taylori
GGGGGGGGGGGTGGGGGGGGATAGGATGGGAGGGGGGGGGGGGGGGGGGGGGGGGTGTTAACAATTATGAATGGACTATATAGAATGTGTGCAAGGGTAGTGAATGAAAAACTGAAAAAGGAAATATTGAAAATAAATGCATTGTCAAATACGCAGACGGGTTATGTTCAAGGGAGAGGTACAGCTGATAATATAGTAACAATTAATCATAGATTTGAAGTCAGCGTTTTACAGCGTGGAGAGGGAAAGGTTGTCGAAAAGAATGAATGAGATTGGTATATCAGGGAGAGTGATGGAGAATGTAAGAGGACTGTATGAAGGAACAAGGGTAAGAGCGAGAATGTGTGTCAGGATGGTTTTGTATGGGCAAGGATGTCAGACAGAGTTGCCCCTTGAGTGCAAGTTTGTTCAACTCATATGTGTCGGATTTGGAGAATGTGTTAAGAAATGGGCAGGCGGGAGGAGTAATACTAAATGGAATGAGAATATGGTCTTTATCTTATGCAGATGATATTGTATGCTTGGCTGAGAAAAAGGAGGAAATGGATGAAATGATTGTAAGAGTATGTAGGTATATGAAAAAAGGGGGTTGGAAGTGAATGCTGAAAAAACGAAAGTAATGGTGTGTAAGAAGGGGAGGGGAGAGACAGTAGAAATGAAGTGTTTAAGTTAGAGAGAAGAGAAATTGAGTGTGTGGAGAGTTACAAATATCTATGTTACGTACTGAGTAGGAATGGAAGCGCGAATGAGCACGTTCAAATAGTGGTAAGAAAAGCTAAAGTGGCAGCGGAGAGGTGAAGGAATGTATGGGGACTGAAGTTTGGTGATTCAAAGGGAATGATGTTAATGATATACAATGCATGTGTAAGGAATATTGTAATGTACGGAGCAAAGGAGTGGGCTGTGGAAGAGAGAGAGGGGGGGGGGGATAGAAAGAATGGGAAAGGATTTAAAGAGGATACTAGGTGTGGAAAGATCGACAGCAGGTGCGATTGTTACAGGAATTAGATGAAAATAAAATACGGGCGAAAGGAGTTAAGAAGTTCGTAAAATATGAGAGGAAAGTGATGCCTAGACAAGAAGAAAGGTTGGTTAAAAGAGTGTATGTAAAGGCATGTAAAAAAATGGAGAAGGGTGAAATAGGTAACCAATGGATGGATGATAGGAGGAGGATGTACGAGAGATGTGGCTGGTCAATGAATAAATGGAAAAGAAGGATAATAGATAAAGTGGAATGTGAAAGGGAGGTGGAGGAGATATATATGAATGTAAGATACAAGAGAGTATGCGAGAATCAAGGAGAGTAGGTATAATAGTAGGATGGTGGAAGGAGATTTGCCAAGATATTTAAAATCAGATATGAGCATGGAGGAGAAAAGGATTATTGCTAGGTTTATGTGTGGAAGTGAGGGGAAAGGAAACAAATACTGGTTGACTGATGATAAAGGAAGTTATAGAGTTCGTGGAAAAATGGACGAAAAAGGAACAAGGGTAAGAGCGAGAATGTGTGTCAGGATGGTTTTGTATAGGCAAGGGTGTCAGATAGAGTTGTCCCTTGAGTGCAAGTTTGTTCAACTTATATGTGTCGGATTTGGAGAATGTGTTAAGACATGGGCAGGCGGGAGGAGTAATACTATATGGAATGGGAGCATTGGGTGATGAGTTGGAACTATCAGTAGAGGAAAGAATAAAATTGAACAAATGGACGGTATGCATGGGTCAGGAAGTTGTAGAGTTTGTGGAAGAATGGATGAAAACTGGGAGCATTGGCTGTTGAATTGGAACTATCAGAAGAGGAAAGAATAAAATTGAACAAATGGACGGTATGCGTGGGTCAGCAAGGTTAGGGTTGAAGTTAATGGTAAAGATAAAGGAGGAACTAAGAACGTAGGAGAGGGTATGAGGATGAAAAGGTCCGTTCTGGTTTCTAATCTTAAAATATGTTAGTGGTATTTTTAAAATAGTGCTTATGTTTATGTATGTTAGCAGAATTTAGTTTTGTTCTTTCTCTTTTCACATGTAATAATATGTAAATTATGCCAATAAAGGTTCGTTATTATTATATAAACCAAACGAATAGACTACTTTGGAGTTATGGCACGAACGTCGCGGGCAGATAAGTTTTCGGACTTTAAAATATATGATAAATAAGCAAACTATCATTGGAATAAATTCAAATGTTGCAAACTGCTCATTTGATAATTACTCAGTTTGTGCACAAGGAAAGGTAACACAAACAGCATTTCCCAAAAATTCAGAAGCTAGAACTAATAGTGTATTAGAAATTATCCACACAAATGTATACGGCCCAATGTCAGAAGTTCCTTAGGTGGAGCAAAATATGTTATCACATTTACTGACGGCTATTCACGCTATACTGTTGTCAAGTTCTTGAAACACAAAAATGAAGCAACAAATGTATTTATGGAATATAAAAGTAAGGTCGAATATACTACCGGTAAGCGAATTAAGTGCCTACAGTCCGATAATGGAACAGAATTTAAGAATAAAGAAATAAACGATGTTCTTTAAAAAATTGTTTACAAAGAAGACTAACAGTAGCACACACACCACATTAAAATCATATAACCTAATGAGAAAATCGAACTCTGATTGATAGAAATGGCTAGATTTATGCTAATAAATTCAGAATATCCGTTAAACTTTTGGCGTGAAACGTTTGCGACAGCTAACTACATTCGTAACAGATGTGCATCAGCTTCGATAAACATGAAGACATCATTTGAAATATGGAAAAGAAAATGAATCACGCTCGAGTTTTTGGATCTAAGGTTTTTTTCTGGACAAAACTCCGAAATCGTCCAAATTTCAAGCGAGATCAAAACCAAGATTATTTCTAGGTTTTAGGGCTTACAGAGTCTGGTTGATTAACGAAAACAAGGTATTGATTAGCCGGGATTCTTCGAAAATAGAGGACATGAGTACCTGGAATCAAAAATTAATACAAGTACAGATGAAGTAAAGAAATATATTGATCTTATTGTTTACAGTGGTAATGAAGTTAACAAAAACATTAAAGAAAATGTAGAAAATGATCGGATTAGAGAGAATGACATTCAAAAATTAGATGAAGACTTATTCCTTTATGAGGTAACTTATAAATCATATGTGGATGACGAAAATAAGTCAACCTTCGAGTTCAATTTACGTGCAGTTGATGAAAATAGAGTTGCAAGACATTCAAAAAGACAACCAAGACAAAAAAAAATTGATGATTATGACATATGCAGTTAAAGAATACGATCCTGACAATAAAGGAGGTTCTCAATCATCATGATAAAGAAAAGTGGCTAGAAGTTCAATTCGTTACAACGAAATAAAACATAGCTTCTTGTAAATCGCCCAGTAAACAAAAGGGTATTTAAAAGTAAATATGTATTTAAGGCAAAATAAGCTGATCTAGTAGCGCGGTCAGATAGAAAGCAAGACTATAGCAGCTAAAGGTTGTACTCAGACGCAAGGGATTGTTTATGAAGAAATTTACTCTCCTGTATTGAGGTGCCATAGTTAGATTTTTATTTGCTCGGCCAGCAAAAAATGATTTAATAATTCACCACATGGACGTTAAAACAGCATATTTACAAGGAGACAAAGTTTATATGGTGCAACCAGAGATGTTTGTATAAAAAGGAAATCAAGATCGGTTTTCTAAGCTTATAAAACCAGTTTAAGGATTAAAACAAAGAGAACGTCAATGGAACCAAAAATTACATCAATCATTAATGCAAATGGGTTTTAATAATTCTACGTCAGATACATGCCTGTAGTTCAAAAATGTTCATGGTGAACTTGTACTAATAATATATGTTGAAGATATTCTAATTTTCGGAAGTAATAAGGAAATCATAATAGAATATAAATGTAAGTTGCAGCAAATCTTCGACATAAAAGATTTAGGACAAATTAGTAACTTTCTGGGGATAAGATCTGAATGAAAGAAAAATAGAATTGGATCAAACGGATTACATTAAACTAAATCGTTTTGGAATGGTAGATTGCAACCCAGTTCACATGCCGTTGGTGATGAGAGTTCGAGGTGTACAATAACGATAAAGGCAATGAAACTAAAAACCGTGTTACACCAAAGTTGTACCAGAGAATGATTGGAAGTTTGTTATATGTTAGTCAAATTACGCGTCCCAACATATGTTTTGCAACGAATTTGCTAAACAGATTTTGTAAGAAACCAAAATGGAAACGAGCATGTCATTGCGGTTAAAGGAATCTTTCGTTATTTGAAAGTTTTTTTTTTAGATGTATTGTAAATTGTCTACAACACTTTGAATGATATTTTTGAAAATCATTTATTTTTACTGGCACTTTAGTGTCTGTCATAGATAAATTATTGTTTTTGCGTATTTCTATAGAAATTTTATAGATAACTGAAACGAAGGCATGGACCGGTTTCTTTATTTTAGAATAAAATACACAAATTGATTTTATTTTCTGACATTTTAAACAATACTCGTTTCAAATTGAAATTGTCTTGTCTTGTTGAAATTGAATTATTTATTGTTAGAAAGTGTCAGATCATGTCAAAGTTTCACAACTTTCACATGCTATTACCTTCGATTCCACCGCGGGTGCGGCAAATGTAAATCATTATGCTGATTATTGAATATTAATCAACTATTTAAAATGAAATGCATTCGGTATAAAATTCATCGCAAAAATACAACGCTACTACCTCCCGTACTATCTTCGTTCTGTTAATAATTATTCGGTTTTCACTATAAATAGCCAATCCTCCCTAACAGTATAATATTGATACGTATTAGAATCACAGTAACCATTAATTACATCTCATAAGTTGATAATCGTTGAATGTGTTATAATATAATACAGAAATGAGCTTCTATGGCCATGTATGTAGTTATTTTGAGTATATTTTTGACATTAAAAGAAACGATAATTTATTTTTTTTATAAATTCATTTATATGTCCTGTACCTCAAATTAGTTCGAATATAATTACATTCTTATGGTGGTCTATTTAATATAAAGAAAGGATCTAGTTGATACGGACCTGAAACCTTTTTTTTCCAACAGTCCACCAATTTGTTTATATGTATGTATATTTCAAAAATGGTGTAATAGGGCATTTTCATTGGAATCTAATTGTGGTTAAATTATTAATTACAATATATTTCCTACCTTAATGAAACGGTGATCAGTATTATCGACCCACTCACAGTTCCAGATACTTAGCATCTACAAGGCAACGAAGAGCTTAGCATCTACAATGCAACAAAGACAATTCGAGGATCAAAGTCGGGTCTCCGTCATTACTATTACCGCAGGGTTCAGATTCCGGCTTTTTAATACTATCAAGAATGAATTTAGTAATGTTTTGAAAAACTTTTTCGGTTTAACAATATATCATTTAATTTCAACTTTAAATCGAAAAAAAGATAGCGTAAATCGCGCATATTTTTTTTTACATTTTAATTAAATGCAATATGAAAAACGAGATAATAAATTTAAAATTAACTTGTTTAGCTTATATTCACCCGAGAGGCCTATCACCAACCATTAACTGCCATAAGGTAGACAAATAAAGATATACCATAAAGTACAAGGGCACATGTAATAAATGCTAAATAATATCATACTTTTCTAAACGTATAAAACATACCCCAATATTATAAAATGATTTTAGATTTGGACACGAAATTCATTAGACAATTAATAATGTTTACATCCATTAAAGCTAATAGATTATCAATGTGGTAAGGAGACGCAACATTAAAATGACGGAGATCAGACATAAGCGTCGTAACATTATTAACATTAGCAGAATATTCAAAAAACAAATGATTAAGATCGCAATACACACGCATATAGAGAAAGGATCATCTTTCAATCCTATTCTAAAAAGGTTAACTGAAAATAAACAACGTACCGTTCTAAGTCTACAGATTCAAATTTGCATGACTTTTCAATAGCGCTTAATACCATTCATACCCTAGGTAGACTACTCAACATATTCGTCAATAGCATTAGGTGACGTCTTAAATAATTGTGAGCAATTAATTTGTTTTAAAAAGCTAGTAACAATATGAAACATTTACGCCGGAACCGCATATTAGAGCCGACAACAATCGTCCATGTGTGGATCGAGAATTTAGTGTTTGTACCAACGTTGGAAGTTATCAATCTTGCATCGATTTTTTTATGAAACATCAGAGGGATTAACTGAACTTGCGGCTTCAAACACTCCGAATATATGAACGCATGAGCCAATTATACCTCGAACATAAGCCATCGTTGGCCTTATTGTGCGGTTAGTGTTAAGTCGTACTAAAACTTACAAACTACCAAAATGACAAACTCCTTTCAAAATGACAAAAAGAATTTACGAAGAAAGCAAAGAAAACAACTGATATTGTTTTTGTAAGAACGAAGTTAACGACAAAAAAGTTAAATTTTAATTTAAGGCTATTTTCAAGTATCTGAACCTAACCTACATTGATAAAGAGTAGAAATAAGGACGGAAAAGAAAATAAAGTAGATTATTTGCTGAGGAAAAAAGATACATTCTGAGATTTGGATATTATTCTCGCAAAAGTACATCTTATACAGCAGACACGGGCAAACCGCGGCCCGCTGCGGATTTTTTGCTGCTCGCCAGCAATAATCGCCGATGACCTAAAAGCAGTTTTAAGAACCTAGCAACTAAATTTAAATAAAAGTGTTTCATTCTTCCCATTAAATTGTTTTAATTTATTTGTAATATTTCTTTTTTGTGATGAGTATTTCTAAAAATGGTATTTTACTTGCGGCCTGCCGCTCATTTTGAATTCTTGAATTTCTGAATTCATCCGAAAAGTTGCCTCTAATCTAATCGCAAATCTAATCTTAGCGTAAAGATTAGATTTTCTGTTTTATCTTCATTAAGTTTTAATCTATTGGACGTACACCAGTTGGATACAAGTGTCAAGCGTATCGCTGGACATTTCAAAAACATCAACTAAATTGGGACTGCAGTTGAGGGTGGTATAGTCAGCGTAAAGTATACATTTCGGCGAGTTACGTATGAAATTTGTCAAATCATTTACGTAGATTACGAACACTAGGGGACCTAAAATAGATCCTTGATGTACACCAATGTTCATAACTGCCTGAGCAGACGAGGCTCCATCGATAGTAACTAATTGCAGTCTAATTGACAGATGACTGAATAAGTTCCAGTGTCCAATCTTCAAAAACCCCAACAGTCAAATTGTTTTGGATAAGTCAATAAAAGTGGCACAGGCATATTCCCCCTGTTCGAAGGCTTCGAAACATTGTTCAGTTAAATCGATTATAGCAGCAGTTGTTTTTTTATTTTTCCTAAATCCATACTAATCTGGGATAAATAAATTGTTATCTTCAAAATAACGATATATTCTATTGTATATTGCACGTTCAAATACTTTGGAGAAGACCGCTAACACAGAAATAGGTCTATAATTACTAATGCCTGATCTGCCTTTTTTAAAAATAGGAATGAAAGTGCAACCTTCAGTGCACCTGGAAATATATTTTGAGTAAAGCATGAATTAATTATTTTTACTAAGAGGCTAACAAGATGATTAATTTGTTCTTTCAGTAAGTTAACGGAGAGATTGTGACAGTCCTTGCATGTTATCCTGGCAACTATTGTTTCTTGTATCAAATAGTACTGTACTTGTGAAACCATACGATATTAATAGATTGATTAACTCAAGACGACGAGTTATCATCTGAGTTAGAATGCACATTAAAGTGACCACTGATTTTCCCTAGTGTGGCTGAAAAAAAGTATTTTCTCGAACGTTAAGCAGAAATTTACTAAAACTACTGAAAGGGGATCTATACACAGTAATACATAGAATAGCATTAAAAAGTGCATAAAATAAATAAAGTTCAATAGCATTAAAAATGACATCTACGATAGAATATCCGCCGAAAGATAATTTGCGTGCCGTTAATTACGTTTTTCGTTGCTAAATTTCCGCTGTCAAACAATGGAAAATTATGAAACTGAAAGCTGAGTATGGTGACTATAGTTATTCTCATTCTGCAGTGGTTGAATGGTGCAATAAATTTCAACAAGGAAGAGAATCCACTAAAGAATAAACGTCCCGGGATGCTCACAAACGGTGACAATCCTCGACCCCATATAGGTCAGACGATTCAAGATCTACTTCGCACGTGAAATGAGAAGTTTTGCAGCATTCATCTTACAATCCCCACTTGTCCCCATGCGATTGTAATGTGTTTGGTCCATTAAAACGGAGGCGACCATTGAAAAGACGGCGGTTCAATTCGGACATTGAGGTAGAGAT
Organism: Adranes taylori; assembly: GCA_009867245.2. NCBI lineage: Eukaryota > Metazoa > Arthropoda > Insecta > Coleoptera > Staphylinidae > Adranes > Adranes taylori. Next base: position 8,330 of record WYDF02322437.1, read on the forward strand.
TGCTGTTGGAGAATAGTTCAGCAAACAGTCGCAAGAATTTTACCAGCAGGAAATCTATAGACTAGTCGACTAGTATGCCTTAATAGAGAGTATGCCTTAATAGAGTTAATAGAGACTTCTTTAAACTCGTTGAATAAACACTACTTTACAGCCTCTAAATGTGTTTCCATTAAACCAGCCCCGTACTAAATAACTATATCAAGAAAGTTAGGTTCAATAAAAAAGACTGAATATATCTTTAAAAACATGTATTTCGTAATGAAAGAAAAAGACGGTTACAGCAGTCTAATCATAAACAAAAAGTTTCAATGACAAATATGTATAAATAATGGATGAAATAGTTTCTAAAATTTCACATAAATTATAAAGCTTAGATGGTATGCTATGCAGATCCATTCCAGTGTTGATTGACGTTTTAACATCAATTAGTCAAAGCGAGATTTAGTCCTCTGAAACAAAAAAAAAATTCCATGATGGTGGTTGGCTTAAAGTAAATCATTTTATTTTCATTTGTAGAACAATTACGTCAGTATATTATAAGGGGTCCTTTGCAGAATCGGATTAAGATACATTCCGATTATGATTTTGTTTCTTGCACCCATCCGTTTATATCTTTTATATTATAATGTAGGTTAACAACGGCGTACACAGAAAGAGGTTTTTTCGTAAACTTCATAATCTATTTTCTCAAAAAGGGTTAAGTGTATTTTCTATCGTTCAATGTTTAAACGACACAAAAAAATTACAGAACAAGAGAAATTTAGTTCTGAGTAGTTTGGCCTTGAACTTTAATCAGCTGTTTTAAAGGTTAGTTACAAAAACTGAACCAAAGTAGGCAAATAACTACAAAGATAATTTGACATATCATTATCAATATAAAACAAAATAGTGAACGGTACCGCCACCCCATCTTTAATATACTGGAAGTCAAAGTTTTATTATATTTTGGATAAAACCAGAGTTAATCTATTTAGTTTTGACTAATCTTATAATTCGTGTATTAAATTCAATTAGCACAATAGTTGTTTAAGGTAATTATTGATTAGCACAAAACCCCATGCTAAAAAAGTGTACTTAGCATGCGTTTGAATTTAATATTTTGCCATCTGTAGTTATCTTTCAGTTCGACATGAAAATATTAAACATTACCTACATTCAAACATTTATTTATAAGAGGGGGATATTTGGGGGAGGGAGTTAAAACCGCCATTTTATCAAAATTTAAATTATACTTAAATATGAAATAAAATTATTCGACTGTAATAGATATGTGATTAGTTTCAAAACCCCTCCTAAAATTATAATTTGGACCCGCCATTGATAACAGTTATGAAAAGGATTGCAATCTTATCAGTATATTCAATTGTTCACATTGGCAAAATTGAGATTTCTTTGCCTTGCATATGTTCCCGAAGTTTCATTCTTTCAACTTTCATAGGAACAAAGATATTTAAGGTAATACATTTTTTCAAGATCAAATTTTTTCCAAAAATTGCGTGCTCGTTTTTTTAAATCTTAAATATTAAAGGAACTTTCGATACAATAAATAAAAAAATCGGGAGCTGTTTCAGAGAAAATGGGTTGCAAAACAAAAAACAGCCTGTATTTATGTTACATTCAGATTTTAGAAAAAATGTTTCAAATTAAATCAAAGGCGCTGTAGGTAGCCTACATATACTATAAAGTTTATTCGAGTGCCCTATTTTTTATAATTTGGAATATATCAAAGTTTATAAAATTTTAAACGTGACAAAGTTGCGTTCTGTAGAAGATAGACACGAGATTAATTTCATTCGACACATAATACAAGGTACTTGCTATGAGTGTACAGAATTTCAAGCTCCTACTTTTAAAACGGAATTTCTGAAAAAATGGTCCAAGTGCGCCATATTGGAATTAAAAAATGAAAGAAAGAATACCACTTTTGCGGAAATTCGTGTGCACCTGCCTACCAAATTTCATGAAAATCGGAAAATAGGTTAGGAGTCATTTTTGATACATAAATCCGTACATACCATACCATTGAAAATGCACCCTTATTTTACATTTTTTACCAAGTAAATTGTTCCTTACGTATAAAAGGATTACACTGGTATGAATACAAGAGACGTACTAAGATGAAATAGAAAAAATGTTCAAAACATGAATCCTATAAAAAAAACCAAACATGTACGAATACGTATATGAAAGATGATTATAAAAATATCAGTATTAATATAGATAGATGCAAATTATTCACGAACAACGAAAATTATACAAGAGAAAAAATCAATTATAAGAAATAAGTTAATAAGGTAATAGACTATCGTATTAAAAGATTACCTTATTAACTACACTTTTAATAAAGAAATAATTTGTTTGCAGAAAAAAGAAAATTACAAAACAAATTTAAATAACATAATTTTCTTATTCTTTCGATGTTCTATAAAATTTCGTTTCACTAGATTTTTTTATACTCAATTTCAATACTCTTAAACTATAAATTTCAATATTATAATATTAAAGTTACTAACACAAATAGTTATATAACTAGTAATTATACCAGTTCTTATTCAAAAATTAATGGAGGGATCCGCCAATTTATCTTTTATTTACAAATGTCAGATGTATTTGTACAAGCTAAGAGAAACAAAAATTAACTAATTTAGCGCAGTTAGTTTAGCACGACGACGCATATAACAAGTTGATTTTAGTTTAATATTCAACCAGATGCGCTGATGAGCTTAAAATTAATTGACTACGATAGCAGAAAAAGTCAAGTCATGTTAGAGAAAAATTAAATATCTCAGCTCTGGATAAAGTAAAAATACCCAGATTCTACCAGTAAAAACCAGATTCTTCTCTATACTATAAGTGTACAAAATTTTAATTTTTTGAAAGTTAGTTTCCGACAAATTAGCTGCGTTCAGCCGACCTATGCGCTCCACGACGGCTACACAACTGTTGAGTTAGTAGTATTCTGTACGCATCGATAGCATCGTTAACTTAGCGCTGGTAGACACTTTTCAAACGCAAATCACGTAGGAGACGACATTTATAAAAGCATAACTTTTTGTTAGCTTTTTTTAGTAGCGCAACATGGCGGAAAGCATGAAACTCAGTTCAATAAGAAATCAATAAACAAATTTATGTTTACAAGGAAAGCAATACTTAAGCAATAGAAAATAAATATTTATATGTATTTTCTTGTCTCACATTTTGTACTTGTTGAAGAATACGTACTGCATGCTATTCTTCTGTATTTCTTTCTAGCTGTCGGTCATGTTTTTATTCAACGAAACTCATACTTCTAATCAAGCAATACAGACGTGGCGAGTTTCCAAACATCATTTCTCGGATGAAAAAACTTTCACCACACAACCAATGATAAACAAACAAAACGATCGCATTTGGTTAAAGGTAAAGCCAAGCAAACATTCGTGTGGTGACCAAATCGCAAAAACCTGCAATCGTCATGGTATGAGCCGCAGCATCTGCCAAATAACACTTTCCGCTGGTTTTCGTCAACCATGGGGTAACGGAAAATGCAAGTGATTCCGCCAATAGGAGTGATGAGAAACTGCGGACACACACTTAGGAATCACCTAAAATACCAACTGAGCATGTAGGGAAACACGAATTAAATGCACTACAAAGGACTCAAAATACAATGATAAAAGCAATATATACATAAATCCACGATATGAAACGAGGTTATTGTACAGAACTACTGGCTTTGCAAATATACGAACTTTACGAAGCATAAAAGTAACAAAATGTAAAGTAAGCATCCAAGAAACGTCCAGATGTGCCGTAAGCTCCCTATAACGTAAAAACAAAATCTTCCAGAATATAAAATAATACAAAAATCATTAATTTAGGCCTAATTCAACTCTACCACATGCTAGACTAATTCAACACACAAATTTACATAAAAGAATTTCTTGTTTCTAATTGACAAAAAATCCTAATTTACAGAATTACGAATAAATATTTACCAATAATAAATAGATCGACTGATGCAGTTGCAAAACAACAACTTCGACGTAACAAAATAGTTTTTCAAGAATACAAAATTTTTTATACCTTGAAATGGAAAAGAAGGTATACACCATTTTAATGCACATATCAAAAACAAAATTATATGAAACTATAAACGAAAGCAGAATCTGATATAAAACAACAGACAAATTTGGATACTATGATCAATATTGAGATGAAACGAAAAATAGGTAATATATAATTCCAAACAATGTTAGATACATAGAATCCAAGGTAAAAACACGTTACACTAAAAATTGAATTGTGACCTAATTCACAACAAAAAGAAACTATACACAAGCTGCGTGAAATATTTTTTCCAAGATTCACAATAAAAATCCAATAAGCTCCAACAACAGTGTCCTATATGCACACAATATTCACCTAATATGTAAAAGATTATTTTAATATACTTACCTTTCATTCTATCCAACATTCGTGTTATGAAATTTGAATTTTCTTTCCCATAACAACTTTTGGATGAGGCCACAGATTATTCAATATATCCACGAGTATAAAGCATTATTTCAAAGTGTGCTACGCTTCTCCAGTGTTACGTTATACCAACCTATAGCAGAATCAAAATAATTCTTTTAATATCAAAGCCGACTGTAAATTCTTAAATTTATAACAATTACTTTGTTTAGATTAAAAACTAATTAAGGACTATACCCTCTTGATGCATTAACCCATTAAACGTTGAAGGTAAATCTCCCACTTTACGTTTTATTCATCAAAAATTAACCTAAGAAATTATAAGCAAGATTTTCAAAGAAATATTAAGTGGAAAACTTATATGGAAATATTAAGCGTATCGCTCTATAGGCTTAATAAAAAATTATAGAATTCAGCCCGAAGTCTATCTCAATTTAAAAATTCGCAGAAATGTAGAACATTGAAAAGTAAATATAAGATTTAATTGACGAGAATATTGATAAATATTCACTACTATTCTTCTAAACGAAATTTTGAAGTGACAAAATGACTTCTTCAACTACTAGAGATAAGCATCAAATCGGAATTCTAAAATATTTCCAACAAGATTTTCGGTTGAAACTGTTTGGAATAATGTTAAAAAATCAGTCAACATAGCACAATATAATAGCAACATAGGATCCACTGTATTACCCAAGTAATAAATAATCACAAAAGTATAGATGTAAACTTGAAATAACAAACGAATACAAAACAATGAAAGGAATACTTACAAGCCACCGATTCTGTCTGTTTATACAACCATTACGCTCTCCTCAGTCCGGACTTTAAATCAATTCTCCGATCGTAAAATAACGTACACCCATGGACGTGACATCATATTTTACACATAACTCAACACTTTCTACGAAACCTTAATTAATACTTACTTCAATAAAATTATCATTAACATCAACGTTGATTGCCAAGGAATTCGTTTTAATGGTATAGGCAACAATGCTGAACGAACTACAAATGCCAGATTAAAATAAAAACAAAGCAAATTATTATTATTATCCTTTATTCGAATACATCTAACCCATAATTGAACATCGATGCTTGTCAAATTTTAAGAACGCTAAGAATAATACATCGTCATATTAGACAATTGAAATACATTACACATTATTTCAAATAACTTTATATGAGAAGCAACACTATAATAATCTAACCTGTTTTAAACGCAAAATACAAACTATTCATATAGATCCTGAATATTAACTCAAATTTTAATATTAATGACATAAAAGAATATAAAATATTAAAAGTAACACTATGAGTGACATTAAACGAAAAGCGAATTACACCTAGATAGCCTATAACCATTTTCCCGCATTTCAATAGAATTGCACGTCTATGGTACGTCCATCAATTCTTGCTCTATCCATATGTTCTGTGAAAAATTCTATTAAGGAAATAAAGTTATCTATTCTATGGCCTTATTTATTCAGACATCGGCTATGAATACAAATGAACGAAATCCGATTATAACAGACATAAAAATTGATACAAAATTCGATTTCTAAGTTTGAC
>WYDF02322447.1:0-14355 GCA_009867245.2 Adranes taylori
TATATAAATTAGCATTCCATAAAATTGGATTCCACCAAGAATTCATTTGTTGTCCGGCTCTCGCAAGTTTTTTTTTACAATTCAATCCAGCCCGTTTCTCAAAAAGTTTGGTGACCACTGCTCTAGAGTATAAAGCGAGTAAAAGAGGTTTAAATAAAGTAAATGTACGGAATGAATAAAAGGATTTTAAAATACTTTAAGCATCACACATGTATCAAATATTTTCAACAATTTAAATAAAGATTAAAGTTTCATATTGACTTTCACGAAAATGTCAGACAAAATTTACATTGCATTACTAATAATATATTTCATTGACTATCGTAATAAGTTGTAATGTATGTTGAGAATAAAATATATGAATTAATAATACAGTAGTTATTTAATTTGTATTAAAAACTAAAAACTGCGCACATTAAAAACTAAACGGACAATGTGGCAACATCACAATTTATTCAGAACGTAACATGAATACTACAGCGCAAGCGCAACTTCACTTATCGGCCGGAATGAAACATGGCCAATATCATGTATTCCTAGCGCGCTTACTGGACTCGTGCGATGCGACTAGAAAATTTTGTTTGCTATGGATATTCTGCCGTATCATAAAGATACCATAAAATTAGTTTTTTGACCGGTTTCAGAAACATTTTTATAGTTATACTAGCCTTATAATCAGGGAGTTAGAATTTATAAGAACGAACCTTATGTTGTTGCTTGCGCATAAATGTTATACTGCAGCGGTCGGCAGCCTGTCACGCGTGCCAGTAGGTGGCACGAGGAATGATCTTTGGTGTTACATCTGGAGACTGAAGATTTATTAAAATTGTAGGTGCTTTAAAAAGAAATTCTAAAATAATATATTTTTACCATATATCAAAACAACATTTGTCGGGTCCGCTAGTAATTTATAAAAACGAGTCTTACGGTGCTTGCGCATTGATGGTATACGGTATAAAAATGCAATAAAATTAACTCTTCTGTTGGATGTGAGAATCGTTTGTTACCTTATAATTCTTGTTCAATTAGTCTTTGATCCTCATTTTTAGCGGTTAAACATCTTAAATAGTATAATTAAATATTTTACATAGGCGAAATATAAATTAATTTAGAGGTTATTATCATGTTTACTTCAGTCTCCTCGTCCCGCGCGATGTTCGCTCGGTTACGTGATTTGAAATTATAATAGAGTTCTTGGATTGGTTTCCGCTAATTTATAAAATAGCTTTGACAGTTTCCTATACGGTACTGCTATAAGCTCCGTTATGATTATAACTATAAAAACATGCATTTATAACGTATATATCGTCCTTGCTCAAACCCTATAAAGTTAGGTTTATAATTATAGACACGTTCTTTTATCGGTGCATGAAGCTCCGTGTTACTCCATGCATCTCACACCTTTGTTGTAAAAAAAATACTTGACGCTTTTGCTATGTAAATGAACATAACCTACATTAGTTGACATCAGTTTTTGAAACACAAGCAACAAAATTCTGAAATTAGTCTTAAATGGAGAGAAAATGATGTCTAATTATAATACCATTGATATGTTTACAATCTATTGTGACTCGCCAGGAGCTTCAAGCCACTGATCTGTACCACATAAAATATTAGTGCTTAAGTGATGGGGACGTGTATCAAAAGTACACGATGTTCTTTATGCGATGGGAACTTTATGAACGGAACTTTCTAAAAACAATAAAAGAATACTACAAAGAAGAAGATGCATTTATAAGGCAGGTTAAGTTTGCCCTTGCACAAGCTGTATGGGCGTTCCAGTTACAATGTGGTAGCGCGGCATACCAAAAGCGCTAAAAAGTAACCGTATTGGCGACAGGCAGTTTTGTATATGGTTATGATGAACCATTCGTATTCTATAGGAAAATAATAAATGAATTAGTAGTTCATTATTACCATTTTTAACGCAATACCCAACTTAAATAGACACAAGTAATTAAAAAAACATAGAAATTTTCTATAGCAGCAATATTTGTTTAAATAACCTCGAATGAGCAAGCAAGCCAACTAGCGAGTAGTGAAACGATTAATAATTTAACAGATGGTGGTTATCGCATATCTGCATCTGCATTCACCCACAGTAAAATTGGGTTCCTAGCGTGTGGAGCATCCGGCATAGAAGTAGCGTTGGCGCTATGGGTACTGTTTAACACGTTGGCCTGGCACTATTATTGTTACACTTTAACTTTTACAGTTACCTGTGTAAGTAGCTACATCAGCGACATGTCGAGCTTTGTAGCGCTACACAAGCGTTACGAAGTAGCGGTTACACGAGTAACGACAACAAGCATTTATTACGAGCATAATTGTGCCCTTGTGCAAACGGTATAATATTGAGTTTGCGCAAGGGCATAATTTATGTTATAAATGACGTTCTTATAGTTATGATCATAACAGAGCTTGTAATATACCGTGTAGCCAAATGTCAACGGTAATATTTAAAAAGCGAGACCAATCAAAAGGCATTCCATACTTTCACATCACGTGACCGAACGAACATCGTGCTGGACAAAAAGCTGAAGCCAGTATTGATGTAAACATTATAATAACCTCTAAATTAATTTACATTTCGTCTATTTAATATAATTAATTATACTATTTAAGATGTTCAACCGGTAAACTGTGTGGTAACAAACGAAAAAGAATTTTGCGGTAACAAACGATTCTTATATCCGACAAAAGGCTTAATTTTATCTCATTTTTATACCGTATAACATCCATGCGCAAACAACAACATAAGATTCGTTCTTATAAATTATAACTTGCGCTTTATGAGGTTATAACTAGAGCTTGGAAAATATGCACTAAAAATGGGCTAAATATTTATGCATTATCTATAGAGAAAATAAGCTTTTAAATATGAAACATAAAAAAACAGTTATTTTTCATATATAAATTTAATTAAAGGTTTTCTAAATATATGATTACAGTTTTAGTAATTATAGCTAATTAATTATTATTATTGAATGAAAACAGTAATTAATTAAATATTTTTGAATGTTTTCAACAGCGAAACACTGCCTCCTATCACTTAAAATATGCTTGTTCCTCGAAAATCAAACTTCCACTTCACAAAACGTTGTAAGGGCATATTTAAATTTTGATATTAAAAGTGGTGAAATATTCGAATCCAATTCATTATTAAAGTTTACAGATAAAATATTATTTATGTTCTCTAATGCATGAAAATCTTTATTTTTGATCAACCAGTAGATGCACGAAACCAGGTAAATTTTATGAAGCCATTAGCCATTATCCCCTAATGGCTCTAATCCCAATCTTGTAGTTCAGCTAAGTAATTTCGCGAAATATTTATTGAGTACTTCGTGATAAAATGCAGGTATAATTCAAAAATATTGTAATGTTCAATGTTACTTCATTCAAAATAACCATAAAATAAGTAAAATTTTATTTTAGATTATGCATTATAAAATTCTGCCCTAAATATGCAGGCATGCATTTTGCATATAATCCAGGCTCTAGTTATAACAATAAAGAAAAGCTCCTTGCGCAAACTCTATATAAGGTTCATGCGTTTATGTTAAAAATTTGCACTTATACCACAGGGCGTTTAAAATCAGTGTACAAGAAGTGTGACATATACAAAGTCGACAATTTTAGGCCAATATCAAACGATGTTATTTTGAAAAATCTTTGCAACTGTGAACAAGAACAGAATGTTTCTATTCGCAGACACCCTGTAAACTTCAATAGGGTTATATGAAAAAGGGCCGCAGTGTATGCAAAACAGAAAAGCCTGCATACTCATTTGGCTTAAATTTAAATTAAGACAATTTAAATTTAGAATAAACTAAGACATAAATTTATGACTACGGATTGATTTTGCAACTATATGGTTAATTAATACTGTTAATAATTTTATCAGTAGTAACTATACCTTATTAGCGAAACAAAATTGTTAAGAAGTTATAAATTTGCAAACGATTTATATGATCATATGATCTTAAATTGTGCACCGTGTGATCATTAGCTGAAATATTTATCTAATACCCATCCAAAAAAAGATTGAATGCTGATACATCTTATCGCGATGTAAATATGAACGGTTAAATATACTTCGGGACAATGTGATCATATAATACGAATTGTATACAAACAAACATTAATTGCGTGTAGAAGGTAATTAAAGAAAATTGTTATGACGCACTCGGAATGTATTCACGACACAAATCTGAACACACCCGTGATAATTGTTTAACAAAACCATTATTTTTATATACAGGAAAAATGTATGTAGTTTGATAAATTTACAATTTTAAAATGCATCGTCTCTACAGTAATTTTTATTTTTGATACTCATTTCTGGTTTCATAAGTATTATTCGAATATGAATTACTAAAAAGGCAATAAGAATTACTAAAATAATACATTTCTTAGACTGGAGCTCACAAAAAGTGGATTTATTTATTTATTTTTTGCTGCTACAGTATTCTTTTCAGGACCAATAAAATGATATTTATATTCATGATATTTCAAATTAAATTTTATTATATTTTAATGTAGTTATCTAAATATTATTTGTGAGACGCTAATGATTTTGTACTTAGTTTTTACGATCAGCGTTGCCAACATCTATCAAAGATGAGAAATATAGGAAAACATAAGTAACCAACAAAATTGTAGTTGATTGTAGTTTTTGGGCTCGCCCATTGGTGTCTGTCAATGTTTGCGATAAGTTTTAATTAATTTTTAAGAATAAAAGTGTATTTATTAAGTAAATATGTGTTATTAAGTGTAATTAGTGTCTATATTTGTTGTAACCTAGGAAGATTGGTGTGTTCAACGTTGCAAAAATGGGTAAGTTTATTATACCGGTTTCTTTCATTCAGACATTATTATTGGTATAATTGTATTGAAAGGGACAAGTAAACAAATTAATATTAGTTGGCCTTTGAACGATTATCTAATTATTTCATTAACAACCTTCTATTGATTAAATGGGTTTAATACCAAATGTTTAATAATTTTCATTTAATTAACATCTTCCGATGTGAATATAATCGTTCAAGTATCTAGTAAATTTGTAATAAATATTAAAATGATATATTAGTAACACATTTTTATATTTTTCCAGAATTCAATACAATTTTTGCACTGTCATAGAAATTTATATAATATTGAATACTTAACCTTTACCTGTCTTAATATGAAAAATCAATATTATGTGCCGTCTATTTATTATAGTCACTCGACTTTGTTGTAATTAATGACTCAGTTACAGTGTGATATTGATATTGATGATAGCTCATTTATTTGTTTCCGTAATTCTTTTAAACTTTTCGAATTATGTTTAAACTTTTAAGATGTTTCAATCATTTTTATCTTCATATACTTTTACAATCACTCAAGTACTTAAATAAATGTAGATTCACAAAATATTAAAAATTTACATAAAAACTTTTGCAAAATTAAAGCTACATTCTTTAGTTAGAATTTAATCACCAATAAATTGCAATTTTAAATGAAATTGAGAATTTATGAAGTTTATTTAATCAAATTGTTAATTTTACTAGTATTGATAAATTTTTAATGTTTCGTTGATAGTTTAAAGTTTTTAGAATAGTCTGTAAAAAAAAGATCAGAAAAGTGAAATAATAAACTTCCTGTAACAAAAGGCGCAAGAAAAATGTCTATAGGTACACGTATTTGTTTGCCAGAAATCATCGATTAAATCAAACCAAAAACTTCGCTTCATTCATCAGGACATCATGAGAATGCTAACTTTCATACAAAACATTTAAAAATTGACCATTAGAAGGAGAATTACAGGTTGTGCCAGAAGTCCCACAACATAGGGATTACAATATGTATATGTTCAATATGGTTTTCGTCTAAGTCGAGACGTAATTGAAAACGATCTCCTGTGTTCCGCAGAATATTGGTTACCAAGTGAGGCGTTACTGAACGTCACACAGTGATGGGCTTCTGCAGCATTTAAATTGAATTTATCTTCTTCCTGGATTACTGGCACCACAAAAAAATCTCCAATTTGGCTTGCGAATGACTATCCATTGGTTACTGATGTCTTGTCCTTCAGCGTCGTTGATTGGCTAATCGTTGGGTGAATCGCAGATTTTTATAACGGTGTAATAAGAAGGATTTTGTAGCAAATTGCTTAATGATGCGCTTCTGCAGATGGTTTTTGTTCCTGATCTTGATTGTATAAACTTTGGATTACATAACCACACACAGCACTATCCGTCGGGTTTAAATCTGGAGATCGTGGAGCCCATTGCATTCGTTCCCTACGACCGATCCACTGGAGGAAGTTTTCATCTAGCAAATTACGAACTTGTGTACCATAGTGTGGGGGGTGCACCGCCCTGCAGACATTTGGTGCAGCATTTGTAACTTATACGAATGAAACTTGAGTTTTCGCAAGATATTCCATAATGTGGCTCGAGGAACCATAGTGTGACACGAGGATTGATTTTTTCGAACTTGCTGATACCTTCGCCAAAACCCCTTCCACTACCGTTTTTGAAGTGTCTGGATGTCCAGATCTTTATCATCGGTCACACTACCTATAGCCTTGAACTTTGCTTGCAGTCTGCCAACTGGCTCTCGTTCAGGATGTCTCACATTAAATTCATCTGTAACTTGTTTTTTGGTGAATCCATCTCTTCCACAAAGGAGGATAATCTCTACCCGTTCCTTGCAGTGGTCAACATATTTCAGCCGTAAAACAATAAAACTTAGTAAAACCCTATGGTGCGGAAATTTTTAGACTACCTGTACATCAAATTAATATCTCTTTGTCCGCATTCACCTAATTTATCGCCTAACGAGTTCTTATGATCTTTAATGTCAAAGGAAAAAATGCGCGAATATGGATTTTTATCACTTAAAGAAGATGCTGATGCCGTTAGAACCATATTTTTGGTGCGTCACCTTCAGTCTTAACAATGTGATGAAAGAAAAAATGTGTCGACAATCGGTCCGAACGAAAGGAAAACTATATGCAACTTAAAGACGAATATCCTGAATATAGCTATGAGAGATTTTTTCATCAACCAATAATATAAAATACATAATTTTTCTGTTAATGCGATGCGGACTCGTAAAACAAACTATCAGATTGACAACGTTTCGTTTGCCTAATCGGCTGACTTCTTCAGACTGTAATTTATTTATTGAACATACAATGTTTTAACTATTTACATTTATCTTACCGTATCTAATTAATTGAAAAATAAAAACATAAATCTCCCAATTTTTATTTTTCGTCGGCCTATTTTCGTCGTACAGGCCTAACACCGAATCTTAGCTTCAACACATATACGATTGAATGTGTATACTTCAGGAAATAGTCCAGTGAAGTAAGAGAAAAAGAAAATCAATTGGAAAACAAATTTTATAATACTCAATATACATAGAAAGCTATGAGAAAAGTTTGGTGAATAAAGAATAATTAAACTTTACAATTAGCATAAAATCCTATAATTGTCTTTTCTTTTCTTATAACCTTTTTGCAATTAATGAATTTTATTAATACAATTCAATAATCTGCTCGTAAATAATTCTCTTATAATGAATTTATTTTATTTCATTTTACCAATTCTTTATAAATAGTATTGTAGCAGTAGTGGCTGATTGATTATAGTTGTACGTTTTAGTTCTAGGCTCTTATCTTATTTACAAAAGGTAGTCACACACATACGAAATAAACAAAACGAACGTGTAGTGGGGCTAATTGTAATTTTTATTAATTAATCAATACTTCACGCAGAGTTAAATATGTAAACTCAAAGAGAGAGAGAGAGAGAGAGAGAGAAAGAAAAGAAAGAAAGAACGTATTTAAATTGAATTTATCTTTTTCTTGGATTACTGGAACCACCAAAAAATCTCCAATTTGGCTTGCGAATGGCTATCCACTGTTTACTGATGTCTTGCTCTCCAGCCTCGTTGATCGTGGGGTGAATTGCAGTTTTGTATAACGGTGTAATAAGAAGGATTTTGTAGCAAATGGTTTAATGAAATAATTGTGCGAAGGATTATATGAATACAAAGAAAATTAATAAAAGGAAACAAGCGCGAAAGATAATGAATATAATAACGACTTATTTATAAGAATATAACGCGAATTGTCCAAAGAATAACATGAAAGAATGTTTAAAAGTTTAAATATTTTAACTGTCCGATAAACTGAATAATTATAACACAGGTAATTTCACATAAAAGTCTTTAAAGAGTTTCGAAGTACAGAAATTATGGAATTTAGCAGATTGGTGCTAATAAGTTAATCGCAGCTAGTTTGCCTCGATAATTCTCATATCATACAAGAAGTGCAAGATTTAGACAGTGTTAACCGTCTAGACTCGGAGAGTGCCAGCGCAGGTTCTATTAGCTGTATCTTATTACTTTGGCTAAAGACTGATAAAACAGTCTAACAGCGTTGAAATAATAGATGTATTGCGTATGTAGTTACGCTAGAACGTATTTTGGGCTTGAAATAGTAAACGGATTTCTGTTTTGTCAGCAACTATTCGTGACGCCACTATCGGTTGTCTATATTACGTAGCTGGACCGCTACAGTAATATAGGCATTATAAAACGACATAATCTAGGCCAAAGAAGTCAGAGCCGAATATTGCTAACCAACTCCACACACCTCCCCAGTTAGGGATCCTAAAATGCTGTCAATGTGAAATGGGGAGGGATTTTTCAAGTTATGGAGCGACATGATAAAGTTATGAATATTACAACGATTTTGGCTACAATCAAAGAAAATATGATTGAAAGAACCATATTCTCCACACACACAATTCTCAGACGGAGCAATTCCTATACGATGTAAATGAACCGGATAACCTGCGTGACCAATAATAGAATTATCATTCTTTTGATAAAGGAGAGAGTGAATCTGAATGATATACACAATTCTCCAAACCAAGGGCGAGTGTTAATATGCGGATAAATAGAATCAAACCTCCTGTCCTTCAATATCCAAGGATTAGACCATTATCCAAGGATAAGGAAGCCACCATATCATTGCCTGGAATACCATGAGCTGGAATCCAAGATAATTTCATAAGACAGTTATTGCTATAAGCCTGATTATTGCTATAAGCCTGATAAACCTTCTCTTTAATTTGGGATTTTACAAATGACTACTTCGTATCAAAAGTCGGATTACCTAAATTCTGAACTACATTAAGACAATCCGAGAAGATTACTGCACAGAAGATTAATATTATGCAACTGCATTAAATTCAATCGCTTTATGAACTGCTAACTTTTCAACCAAACCGATCCATCCGAGTACATTACCACCGCATCACTGAAAAATTCATTTTTAAAGTTAAGAAATTGCATAAATATTAGCTTTAATATTACTGTCAAAAAACATGTGGGAAGCGGAAATGTAAGAGCTAAATACGGAATATTCAGCTAAGGAGGACCAGGGGTCGCTAAAAATTTGAATGTCCCTATTATAGGTCTAGGTGGCTTCGATTACCATACTATAGAACCTTGCATATTAAAATTTAACATTGCCAAACGATCAAATACTATAGCCTGCATCGAAAATGATTTTGAAAACTATTTAGATGTTATAAACAGCCCTCAAAGTTCATTCGGAGCTTCGGCTAAAATAGCACGTACCGGGGAAGATCTCATCAAACCTAGGAATATTGAATTCACATTCACGTGATATGAATTCAATCCAGAATTGATTGGTGGCGAATCACTGATCAATCTCATTCATAGCTTCATTTCAGAGCCTCAGAGTATCCTCTGAATTTAGTCCTCTAACACTTATGGTCGTGTCGTTGGCATAGAGCTGGATGTCACCTGGGACATTAAAAGACTAATCATTGATGTAAAGGAGGAACAGTAAGGGTCCAAGTATAGACTCATGGGGTAACCCCTCCTCTATAAGTTTTTGTCTCAGATGGTATTTTTACATTTAATTTGCTAAGACCTATAATTTTTCTTCTAAAAAGATCTTAAAATTGTTATTTTATTTGGTAGGAAATAAAATAACATTAAAATTGTTATTTTAACTGATATTCAAAAGAAATACGAAGGAAACAAATAGATAGATACAAGTAAGCGGCAACTATAACAGCAGTTTTCTTAATTATTGATGCGTGTAATAATCTTTTCTAATGCGTTTTTCTAATTTGTCTCTTCGGCCATACATTCTTATACTCATGTTTTAGCAGGTACTAACAATTGTATTATTAGAACTACTTACTAAACAAAAAAAAAATAAACAACAGAAAACAAATAGATGTGAATTGTTTATCACACTTGCGTTAACCAAAATCATTGTTTTATTTATCACGCTAGTCTTACTTGTAACTTTTTAAAGAAAATTTTTAAAGTATTACTTTCGCATGTTTTACTGATTCTCTTGATGTACTCTTAATCACATTGAACCATGAAACATACATATAAAGACAAAAGCACATGAATAAATGCCACACTATTTAATCGTTTTTCACCGCTCTATACGTGGGGTCACTCGGAAAGTTTTGAACCTAAAACATATTTAAATAGATAATTTTTCATTCCGATGCCAATATCGGCTCAATGAAATTCGTGGTTGGAACACATTTGTAATCACGTAGAGCCATATCGTGCAGACGGTTATGGCGGGTTTGTAACATTCTCCAAATCAAATTTCATCATTAGCAACGTCGGCACCAATCTTCAATGCCTCAAAAGTCTCGTCAATCTCATTCCCCTTCATTTATATACCTCCACATGTCCACGTATCCATAGAATTTTGGACAAATGTTTTGGATAAAGTTAATCCCCCTTTTATAATCATAGGCGATTTTAACGCCAATAACCCAACGTGGCTCTTTCTCCAATGCGAACGGTATCTCTTATTTAATTTCATCGAAGAACAAAACATAATTCTGCTGAACAATGATTCTCTTACAAGAATCAACAATCCTTCTCAAAATAAAAGCTCAGTTGACCACAAATCTCTATCTGCACAAACCTATTTGCAGACTGTGATTGGCAAATATTAGACGATCCGTATGGTAGCGATCACTACACCATTCTTTTGAACATATTCTCTCCGCAATTGGAACTTTTTGTTCGTAATCCTCAACACCATAAAAAGAGAAATATAAGTAAAGCCAACTGGGATTCCTTATCTAATTATTTTCATAAAAATGTCGTACTGGGTTATAATTCAATTGTAGATCATGTAAACTCAGCTGCCGATTTATCCATTCCATTCAAGCGATCCTTCAATAGACCTTGTCCGTGCCCTTGGTGGCACTTGCGAATGCGCTGGTTAGAAAAACAACCCGACAGAAGAAAAAGAGAAACTTCATTGATTTCTGTGAATCTTTAACCCGTAACTCGAAACTTTCAGATGTCTGGAATAAAGTTAAACGGACATTCCGCAAATATAATTAAAAAAATTCAATTCAGCAATGAAGCAAATCAATTCCTGACATGTTAAGACGCGTTTTTAGATATGCTTGCTTCGCCATTTGCACCCATTCGACGAATTCGAGTTTGATCTTGTACAACCCGTTCATATGTTATTGTCTCCAATTTGCATAGACGTATTTAACAATGTTTTGCACAATGTGCAAGATTCTGCTCCAGAAATGGACACGACCAGTTATTCAATGATTAAAAACCTTCCTACTTCCATGCATATTGTCATTATGAATATCTTCAATTCGTTCTTATCCTCAGGTCGAGTTCCGCATTTCTGGTCCTTTTTTAAGATTATCCCGTTGGTAAAGATCGCCTTTTACACACAAGTTACAGACAAATCTCTCTTTCTTCCTATCTACGGAAAATCTTTGAATACATTGTCAAAAATCGCTTAGAATGGTTCATAAAAAATAATCACCAATTCCCGTCATCGCTTTTTGAATTCCGTAAAGAACTCTTTAACAATTTTATATTGCGACATAAAAAAAAGTTTAATTAATAGAGAAGACTGCATTTGTGTATTTTTAAACATATGTAGTGCCTATGATAATGTCAATCAGCTTATTTTGTGTCCTATTCTTCAGAAATTGGGCCTTTTCCATCAGTTCATCAAGCTAATTCATAATTTAATCACTTTTAAAATTTATTTCCTATATGGAGACTCGAATATGTCTAGACATTCTTGGATGGGACTTCCTTAAGGTTCTTTTCTCAGTCCAATATTATTTAACATATACATAACAGAATTAATCAAGCCCCTCCCTCCCTCAGTCAAGACTCTGATTTATGCGGATCATGTGACTAGTTACAGCTTCAATAAGGTTATCGATATAATTAATCCAGATCTTTAGATAGCCTTGCGCAGAACGAATCATTTTCTCTCTAATCTAGTGCTTTGTATTTCTGTTCACCTAAGTGTTGCGGTGGTCTTCTTTAACGCTGGTAGGCTGCCAGTAGTCAATATTAGCTATAACAATACGCCCATCCCATAACTCAATCAATTTAAATATTTAGGAATTTTTTTCATTCCAATCTCAAATTTGAATATCACATAAACTATCTTGCCGCATCATGTCACAAAAGAAGGAACATTCTTAAATCGGTCGCAAGGATCTATTGGGGCGCCGATCCACAGATTTTGTTACCTTTATACAGATCTTTCATTAGATCTATTCTGGATTTTGGATGCATTATGTATGTAGTGCACTAAATTCAGAATGGATAGAATTAACCGTATTCAATACACCGCTTTAAGAATTTGCTTAGATGTAATGCGTTCATCTCCTACAGGATCTATGCAAGTAGAAGCTTCAGAACCTCCTTCTATTCTTAGATCTTTTTTCTGGCTAGGAGCAAAGTTCCTCATAAAGAAATATTCATTTAACTGTCCTGATATTTCTAACATCCATATATTGAAGGGTTTTCTCTGCCGATTGATAAGGTACAGGAATAGAGACCCTCCTCTCATAATAGGAGCTTTCGATCACATTTCCCCTGATCTCATAATTGCCTGGACCTATGGCTCGTTTCAAGGTTTTCAAATTCCATACAATTTTTCTTTCTTAAAATTCCCATAGAATTTTCCCCCCAAAAACATTTGACTCATATTGGACAGTTTATTTCATTTAAAGATGGCGAATGCGATGCAATTTTATTCTGATGTAATGAAAGACTAGTGTTCTAAAAACTCCTTTCCTTTATAGGTAAGCTTCCAAGCCCCCAAGATCAAACCAAATCCATTATGTTCATGTGGACAATACGGCGACTTCAATCATATATTTTTCGATTGTCCAGAAAATACAATACACTTAGAACGTTTGCGTTTTTCCCTCCTCAACCTTCATATAGCAGCTCCCTTTCATATTGATAACATCCTTTGTAATTTATCCAAGGATGTATGTAAATGTATTGTAGAATTCTTAAGATGTAGCTCCATCAAGTTATAGATAGTATCTAGAAAAAATAAATAATAAAACAAAATTAAAAATTAAAAAATGGATAAAAATAAATAAAAATAAAAAGTAACCAAAGATTAATATAATAATAAAAACCCCATTGTTACCTCAAAATTTAAATGGGAAATAAAAAATAAAAAACAAATAAAAAAGAAGTTGTGAAGAAAAAAAACATGGACGTGGAGCTGTTAAACTGTGCGGTCAATTTTACTGTAATAAATCTAATAAAGGATAAAAAAGAGTTCGTAATAACAATTAATATTTATAATCTCAATTATAAAAATCCCAAGATCCTAGTACAAATACTATAAAAGCCTTAGCAACTGTTCGCTACCCTATGTTCGCTTTAATCATCCAGTAAGAAGAATCGTCAAAACAAGCAGTCGGCGATAAGCCAAGAAGACGAAAACATTCCGACTTAATAATCCTGAAAGAAAGAAAGAAAAAAGAAGGAAAGAATGATTGTTGAAAAGCTACACATATGCAACGCCTATTATACGAATTCGGTAAAACTGCCTTGAAATTCAACATGGAAATTTCTACCAAAAAGTGTATGGTTATTTCCAAAAGGAACCAATTCGTTGTAAATTAGAAATGAAAAACAGTATAATCGAACAAGTATTACTTAGGTGTGGAAATAACTAGTCACCGAAACCTAACATCATAAGTTCAAAAACAGTCCTGAAAGCATCGGGAGTTGCCGGATCACTAAGAGATGTCATAAACAAAAAATCATATCATATGTCACTCATGTCACTATATCACTCAAAAAATGAAAGAATTTAGGTTTCAACTTTCGCGGAAGTTATCTGATATAATTAAACTAGTTAAGGCAAATATTTGGATGGCGCATTAAAATTAGTGGAGAAATGTCTTCTTCTTCTTCTTCTTCCTTTTTGTAAGGCATCTGCCTTGTTCTCTAACTTCTTAGAGTTGTAGCTGGGAT
>WYDF02322458.1:0-14355 GCA_009867245.2 Adranes taylori
TAATAACAAGCAAAAAACTACTATATAAATGTTATTATTTTTCATTTTTTAAATATATAATTTTTCTTTTATTATTTATACACTTGCATATTTCAGTTTATTAAAAGAAAAACTTTAATATTTAGTTTTTTATCAGAATTTTGAAGTAGCAATCGCAGCAATGAAGTAGCGACGGGTAAGCTAGTAGTATTATAAAAACAAGTTTAGGTGTGGAGAAATTCACTCACAGCTGGATCGCGCTACAAGAATTGAAGAAAAATAAATACTTTTATAGCAGACTTTACATCAGTTGTTGTAAGAATGGATGTTGATGAATGGAAAATCAAAAAAATTGTAGAAATGCGTATATTGCTGCGTTGGAACAGGAAAAGGAGGCGAGTATTGAAAGCGGATGACTATATGAAATGAAACTATATATCCAAGATGAATGCTGCAGAAGAATAAATGACTTTCTACGTGTCATGATTTTCTATATTTTTAGTAGATTCCCTAACTGATAGTTGAATCGATCCGGATTTCCGCGAGATGAGATCCAATTCTGACATGCTGTTCTTGAAACTTTTTTGCATCGAGTGCCAGATCAAATAATTTATTGGCCCCTAGGCCATCGAAATCTTGAAGCCATTGAGTCTTCTAATTTACCTCACAATGCTGTTCACAAATGTCTTCAAAATCAAAACTGTTGAATACATCGAATTGACTAGATATAACTGATAATAAATTTAGTCTTACTTGTTTCATAGTTGAGTCTATGACAACTTTAATTTACATAAAGTACGTTCTTTAGTAGCATTTACCAACATAAGGCACATGGAGATTTGTAGAACTTTCGTTACAATTGGAAAGGTAGATTTCAAAAATTATTTTGTATGATTCTGATGCAGGCACTGTTTCATTATTTTTGATACACCTTAATCGTGACATAAATTATTTAAAGTGTCCTTCTTCATCATGAAAATCGTACTAAATATCCTCTGTTTATGTTTCCTAAAATCATTGAGTAGCTGATTTAATTTCTGCGTCTGTCTTCGATCGAAACACGGTTGAAAATCCAAAAAAATAATTAATTTTCTTATGTCAGTTTATATGACGGGATAGCTCTGCGCATAAGTGATCCAATTTTGGCATGTTTCAACCATAAACTTTTCATTTCCCCGAAGCACAACTTCATTCGCGTTTTCCTCGCCGTGATGTCTTTTTCTGTGGACACATGCCTAAATTCTGCAGAATATTGCGCATTGCTTTCTTCTGATTTGCCTTCTCCTCATAATTGTGTAATTTTTGCGTTGTGTTTTTAAATAATCTAGAAAAGATTCTAAAATATTAACGGTTATTTGGAATTCAATCAATTCTTCTTGAAGGGTGGTATTTATAGCATTCATTCGGTTCAGAATTACGAGAAATACCAGAAGCCGGCGAAAAAAATATTTTCTTTCTTTGAGAGATTACTTAATAGACATTTGGCTTTCGGCACTGTCTCTGGCTTCTGATTAATATCGTACATAATAAGCTGCAAAGTATTCTGGAAGCCGTTATAGTCTTGGGACAGAGCGTTCTATCTTATATCGCTAACTTTGTTTAAGACTAATTATACAAATACAATACAAGAGGGTGTTGATAAAGCTTAAATACCTTATAGCAGAAATGGCCACCCACCCAGAAGTCCATCGGAATTTTGACTTTAGTCATCTTCTAAACTATTTTCTAAAATCCTGATTCCATCTTCATCTTTAAGTCGGATTGCTAGAAACTATATTACAGAATAAAAATTTTTAAAAATACAGTTATCCCCATCTATCCGCATGTTGCATATAATCCGCTCCTCAATTATACCCATTTGCAAATTTTTTAATATTCAAGAGAAAGGATCCATATCATTGTGAATTTATTCGAATATGCTATTAAAAGTTTTAATTGAGTTATATTGTTTTATTACTTTACATTGCGTTGTAAAACTCTTTATAATAATAGTTATAAATGTCACGTGCTTAATATTTACTGTTTATATTACAGAGACAGCTCAACTAAGATTTACTGGTTATAGCTAAGATAATTATTATACAATTATATATTAATAAAAGTAGCAATAATGAAGATCTTCATTTTGTGACATGTACATAAGTATCATTAAGATTATACTGATATCAAGAGTAATAATATTATAAAACCATAGATAAATTGCACGTTTATATTAAAGCTGCTGTTTATCAAAAATAAGAGTAACATATTTGGAAAGTATTTTTCACCTAAATGAAATGTTCAAATCCAATACTTTGCAAAAAATTCTATAGTTGTGTAGAATATTGAATTGTTGGCGCATCATGTTTAAAGTTTAGGGATGAGAAAAACCGTTCATTTTGCAAAACAGTTCTTTTGAGAACCGTGAAAATATTTTCACTGTGAAAAGAAACTGTTCATTTTGCGAACTATTCCTTTATTACTAATGCGAGTTATGAGTATCAACATAAACTTAATATAGAAGTACAATGTTGAGGTAAAGTTTTCCACATCTTTTATGGGATTTACTTTTGCTTTCATATTCTAGTTCAGTTTCTAGGGTAATATAATGTTTCTAATATATCCGAAATTAATGTACGTATTTTAGATTCAACCGTTTAAAGAAGCGAGACAAAGAGGTGACAACATTCAAACCAAAGACTTATACATATTAAATGAATGGAAATTAAATTGTTCTAATCCTTTTATTCAGGATGTAAGTCCTGATTACTTAGCGAAAAATATATTCTGAAAAGTGATTTCACCATCAAAAATAATGAGCGAAGGCATTGGAAAATAATGTTTTAATACTGAAGATGTAAAGTACATTCTGATTAATTACATAAACTAAGATCTCTGGGTAGGTACAATCCGACACCTTCAGTCAGAAACTGTGGAAAAAAATCATTCCTACACAACTAAATCTACGTTCAACTTTTCATCAAGTACTGAGTTTACTTTTGGGAATATAAATAGTTTTGAAATTTTGATGTTCATCGTCCTAGTCTTGAAAAAGGTAACAATTATGCCGCAGGTTGCATTGCTCCTGAGTTAATAAAGCAATATCAATGTGATAAATGTCTTAAAATGTTAATTCCATCTAATGAAGAAGTAATTGGATGTATGGAATGGAATTAAAATTTTTGTTTTAATTTTATTTTTATAGTCACAAAAAATCTAATTTGACTAGACAATCTGTGTATTTTAGATATTTAGTTATTCACTCTTTCCTTAAATGTGATGTTCTTTATGTATATTATAAACGCAAAAAACCTATTTCAAATATAATTTTTTTGGCATTATTTAAAAACGTTAGAACAATTCTACCAGGGTATGACCTCACACGAAAAGAAATTTCAAAGTACTCATGAGAATAAAATTGTGTATTATATAAGGATATTCTCTTTATTCTTTGAAACATCACAATTTTAAAGTTTGTGGTCGAAAACTAACAAATTTATTTCTAAATTAATATTGAACTGGATATATTCAACAACTTGAAACAATATTTCCTGAATCCTTCTTAAAAATTTTTTTTTTCTTTCAATTGAAAGAAATGGTTCTAATCAACTGAAAGGTATAATGGACTAGGAATAATGTCTTCTGATGTATTATTCCTAGTAATGGCCCTTGAGATAAAGTTCCTTTCAATTAAAAAGAACTGCTCTATTGAATTAAAAGGAACAGTTATAATAAAAGGATGATTGTTTTCCATGTATCCTTTTCATACTCAATTCTCCCAGATCTCTATATTAAAATTTCTTATTTTAATTTAAGGAACAGAAACTCAGAAATTCGAATGAACAAAGTGCGTTCTGACAAAGTTTCCTACAAATGAAAAGTACAATTCCAATCAATGGAAAGAAATAGTTATCATGAAAGGATGTTTGTTGACATTTCTTCCCCTTAATCTCTTTTCATCAGTTATTTGTGTAATGAAAGGAAATTATTTTCACAAGTGTTTGTTTCAATTGAGAGGAACTGTTGTTTCAACTGAAAAATAGCGATCATCTTTTCACCAGAAACGGTTCATTAGTCCTGTTTCTGTTCTATTCATCAGGAAGCGTTTCTGTTGAAAAGATTATCGCTATTTTTCGATTAAAACAACAGTTCCTCCCAATTGAAATAAAAATTTCTGAAAAAAATTCCTTTCATTAAACAAATAACTGATAAAAACAGATAAAGGGGAAAAAGATTGAAAAATCATCCTCTCATCATAACTGTTTCTTTCCATTGAATGGAATTGTACTTTTCATTTGTAGGCAACATTGTCAAAACGAACTGTTTTCGTTCGGATTTCTGAGAGTTTCTGTTCCTTCAATTAAAATGAAACATTTTAATATTTAGAGATCAGGGAGAATTGAAAAGGATATATGGATACCAATCCTCCTTTTATCATAACTGTTCCTTTTAATACAAAAGAGCACTTAGTTTTAATTGAAAGCAACTTTATCTCTATGTCAGAAGACATTATTCTTTCCATTGAAAGGAATTTCAGTACAACAATCATTCCTGCATCAAAACTGTACCTTTCAATTCAGCTCTTAACAAATCTGGTAACGAAACAATTGTTATATCTTTATTGCAAATAAAAACATAAGTTTCTATGAAAGTCATTAAAGTTTGTAATAATATAAATAAGCCCAGTCTGGGTAGGAGCGATAAAATAAATTGACAAAAAAATAAATTGACGTATGCTGCAAATATAAGGTTCTATAGTTCATATGTACGAGTATAAAACGTAAATGGCGTTTAAATATAATACCTTGAAATATTGGAAGTCATATAGGATTATTAAATAATCGCGTTTAATAATCAGCATCTGAACAAACTGGTGGATATTAAAATAAATAAATGCAAAAGAAAAACCATGAACAGATAAATTATAAAAACCAGCTCCGGTAGGGTTGGAAGATCTGTTGCAAGTATGGATACCGTGGATAGGAGCTATAAATAATTTACAATTTCTGTATTTTCAAAATTTCTCTTTGACGTTCGGAGTGAATTCTCAGTTTCTAGAGCAATCACGTGTTGTTGTTTGCACCGTTCAAATTTTATTGCTTGATAGCTTGTGTGTGCATAATATTAAACGGTTTTTTTTATTTCACTGTTATTTTCGTAATTTATTCAGAACAGTTCCCACTCTTTTTCTTCAGTCGTGATCTTTTTGAAAAAAATCAAAATTATAATTTTATTGTGTGGTGATTTATAAAGCATGTACTATTAAAAAACTAATTTGAGCGAATATTCAATAAAAGACTAAGAATCTAAGCGATTGATACATTTATTGGTAACTTCCAAGACGTTTTGTAATTTACTAATTATTTCTAGTTTAACAAATATCTATCTAAAACATTTTATATTGACAGAAATATCTTTAATAATGTCTGCAAAATATAGCAAATGTAACATGTAATGTTACAAGGACAGAGGCTTGACCGTAACCAGGCTTGTGCAAATGCACAGGGCCCAGACCTAAGAGTCTGGGACCTAAAGATCTGGGACCTAAGGGTCTGAGCCCTTAGGTCTGCCCTATGTGTTCCGCACAGGGCACAGACCAGATTTAAATAGACGAATTTCTAAGTTTAGCAATACATCTATAGAAAAGGCAGGAGCAAGAGCAGGCGACGGCGAATTGCTTCCTAGTGCCTCGCAAAGTACTAAAAAGACGATTGACAATATAAAAGTTAATTACAATGATATAACTTCTTGGTCCGTTATTACCAATAAATTAATTAATTTGCTCCTTAGTCAGGACCAGAAAAGGGCATACATTTTTGCTCTCTTCTGCTGAACGACTCTGAAAGAAAATTTTTAAAATACCGGTTTTACGCAAAAAAATAATGATGGTGAAATGGTCAAAGAATGTGGATGATATATTCCATCAAACAAAACACCTTATTTTGTTTTCCCTATGTGCTTTTTGGTAATACATCGCATAGTATTATAAACTCCTAAAGAGGATTTTATGATCGGAGGCAAATTCATCAAGATATTCTTTAACACGGAAGTTCAATAGATCACCTCAAAAATTACGAAGAAAAATTTATTATCAGGAAATGCAATTAAGTATTACCTCATGGAATTAAAAATTTGAAATCAGTATATGGAGGGGCGTATTGAGAATTGTACTAATACTATTTTATTTTATGCTAAAAATAATTTTCCGCTGATTGGCTCAAATGAAAATATTGGACAATTGCGCAATTTAGTTAAACTTAGTTGAATTTGTCAGTCATTACTAACCAATTTTTAAAGATCTTATTGAAATTAATTGGCAATAAAATTTGAAATGAGATCATAAATAGGATTAAGAAAGCTAAGTGGTGCACTACTTTATTTTACTCCACTCCAGGTTAGTGATGGGTAACACCTCATATTAAAATGAAAATGAGGGAGCAACTCTTTTTGATTTGTGAGGCCTCAAAAGAGGTAACTCATAGAGGTGAGGAGAATAGTAATAAGTCTGTCATTTATGAGTTACCTCATTTGAGGCCCCATTATCATTAAATGAAAGAGTTACTATTTTTTCAAATATGAAGCACCATTATTTATAAGGAGTTCTTCTTTTCTTCAAACGAAGAGTTCCTCTTTTACAAAAGCAGAGTTTCAGCATTTTTTCAAATGAGAAGTTCCTCGTTTTTTCAAAACAGGAGTTCTCTTAATATTTTTCAAAGCAGGAGTTCCTCATTTTCTCAAAGAGGTAGTGATGAGTAGTGATGGGTTTCTCATTTACGAGGTTCTTCATTTGAGGTCTCATCATCATGAAATGAAGAAGGAACTCTTTTTGCAAATACGACGCGAATCATTATTTATGAGGAGTTTCTCCTCTGTTTTCAAAAGAGGAGTTCGCCTTTTTTTTAAACTTATGAATCCGCCAAAAGTAAACTACAACTACGATTAGCTTTGCATAGATAGATAGATAGATACATAGATAAATATTTTATTTGCCACAATACAGTTTGAGTCAAATTACGAACAATACATAATAATATATTATACACAAAGTGTATATTATATTATTATGTATCGATATCAAATGTTTACGTATTAAGTATCAAATGTATCAAAATTAAGTATCAAATATCAAATGTATTAAGTATCAATATCAAATGTTTACTGGATGTTAAGGAATTCAATTTCCTCCATGCTGTAATATGCACCTTTCACCAAATGTGTTCTTAATTTCTGTCTAAACGCCTTGAAACTGATGTTCTTCCAGTTGGTAGGACATATATTATATTCTTTATAGCTTCGTCTCAGATACTGAGTGGCTACTAATCGAACACTGGTAATTTGTATATTGTGTTTATTACGTTATGCTGATGAATATTTTCTCTTACGTATTCTGCTTTGCATTTATGTACTTCACAAATCACTTTAAATGCTTATA
This sequence comes from Adranes taylori, assembly GCA_009867245.2. Classification (NCBI taxonomy): domain Eukaryota; kingdom Metazoa; phylum Arthropoda; class Insecta; order Coleoptera; family Staphylinidae; genus Adranes; species Adranes taylori. The sequence continues at coordinate 7,391 of WYDF02322458.1, forward strand.
ATGCTGTTGCTGTGAGAATTTTGGACTTTTGGAATAATGGCTTACATGACACATTATCTGATGCACCTTCTATAGCTCTAACCTCTTTTTTTGTGCTACTAGTATATCCTTTAATGTGCTGTGTGGCTCCATATTTCTATTCCATAAGAAAGTATGGAGTTAAATATTGCATAATAAGTGCTAAGCGCGGCTCTTTTACCAGTTGTCTTCGCTATTCTCCAAATTGCGTACGTTTTGCGTACTAATTGCCTCATTGCGTACGTTGCGTACGTTTCATAGAGATCATTAATATCAAATTTGGTTGCAATCGGTTGAAGTTCTGGTGGTGACATCACCTCTCGCGATTCGATTTGTTTCCGAAATCTTTAAAGTTCGTCCTTGAATAGCCCAATAGGACGGACTATATTATTGCAATCGGTACAACCGTAAAAGATGCTATAATGTTCACAGAAACACCATACGGACTATATCACCATAACAGACAATAATTAAAGTATTGTCAAAATGGTTTTCGGGGACCCTAAAATAAAGATTTGTTGAAATGGGGGTATCGGAAATTTTGCACGATTGCGATACTTCCTTTCCCATACATCACGGATGCGGACAGGATATCAAATGTATCATCTCACTAATAATTGATCTCCTCGTACTTGAAAGAAAAAAGTAGGGACTCTTTCATTTCATCATGATGAGGCTTCAAATGAAGTAGCTCATAAATGAAGAACCCATCACGGACATGACGAATTAGATACATCGTATAAAGCAAGTCCTCTTTTCCTTACGGACAGCGTTGCGCCTAACGCGTGCTATGTACATGAAACGAGGTCGTAGTCGTATACAAATATTATCTTTTTCGCTGAAAAGGAAGAGAAACTCCCTTTTCGAAAAACAAAGGAGGAACCCCTTTTTTGAAAAAAAAAGATAAACACCTTGTTTGAAAAGGAAAAAAAGAATTCTTCTTATGAAGAAAAATAGAAAAACTCTTTTGAAAAACAAGGAGGAATGCCCCTTTTGAAAAAAGAGGAGGAACTCCTCAAAAATTCATGACATTGAGTTTCTTAAATGAGATACCTCATGAACTACTCCAGATGTTTCAAACAGAGAACAAACGGGTCAAATTATTCGATATATCCACATACATCCTTGCAGTAACGTGGTGATTGAAGAAGGTTTTTTTGACTTTATTCAAACAAATGAAAAAACAGGATAAGGTTTAACAACTGAAATTTACAAAAAAAACTAGAAGATGATAAATTTGATATTCAGGATGCCAGAAATTAAAAAAAATCTCAACTAATTACTTTCATACTATTCAGATAACGATATAACCATTATTGATTACATAGCTAGAATATAATCTTGTTAATAAGAACACACAAAGTTATATACACATATATGAAAATAGATTGAAACATATAACAATCGAATTAAAAATTGAAATAGTAGATTAAAAAAAAAAACTAATTATTAACGAAAATTCGATGTAGGTAAAAATTACCACCAAGACGTAGGCCAGGTGTAGAAAAAAATTAAAGTATTTTGACCTAATCCCCAGAAGTGTTATTTACCATTTATAAAAAATATTTCTATAAAATTAATTACAGGAAAGTGCAAAAAAGTATACTTATTATTTTTTACTTTTTTTTAATGAATTATAAAACGATATTATTTATTTTATATATTTTCATATGAAAAATTTTTAAAGAATATTTATTCCTATTCAAATTTGGGAACCTTAGTATTAAAGAATATTGTCCTAGAAAACTGTTAACGTTTGGCACTTAGAAGTTCAAAGAAGCATCAACAGATGGCACCGCATATACGAGCGTTTTCTTCTGTAGGACTTGGCCAATTATTTCAATTCTTAATAAAATATTTAATTTCTAAGCTTATAATAAATTTTTACATTGAGAAATGGTCTTATTTGTTGTTTATTGTAATTATAATTTATATACAAACATTCCATAATTCTTTTTAATATTTTTAATAATTATAATTTTCTTCATTGTTAGGTGCCGTCAAATTAATTCGCAGTTATGTAAAATAATTACTTCTTTTTTACATCTATACTTTGTGAGACCTAGAAAGTAACCCCCTCGTCGGCCAAAAAGGTGTTTGCTATTGCATTACAATAACAGTATTTTGCAATTGAATAATAGTTCCAAGTTTTTTTAACAAACCTTGCGTAGCGCAAAATATTCTATGTAAGAAATATGGAATTTAGAATTATATTTGTTAATTAATGCTGTAACGCCTATTAGAATTTTACAACAAACAATTTCATTTAATTATGCGAATATTTTTAATGTATAAGTACTGTTCAAAACTATTCCTAAATTCCGAAATATATTGTCTTACGGCAATACTAATTGATACAATTTCTACAATTTACTCCCATTGGCGTAACAATGTCTGGTTGTACCCGGTGCGGAGTTTAAACTTGTCCACCAAAATATAAAATGAAACTTATGAGAAACCAACTTTTGGTTAAATAAAATGGATAAAATATAAGTTATTTTGTTAACTGTATTTCATGAATAAAAAAAACGTAAAGTACCATTTTGTTAAGCCACTTAATGTAAGTAAAATGTAAAAAATCTTATTTCATAGTAATAGTATCTACTGTATTACTTTATTATTTTTACTCCTAAAATACAATTTAATGAAAGCACAATTGTTAACATGTTTCATTCACAAGGCTTTAAGTCCAATCCAACAAATTGTGAATCTCTTCTTTTTAACTTTTTGTTTTGATGCAAAACTTTGAAATTGCATCATCAATTTATGTATATTTTCTTATATTTTGGTAGCCCCTGTAATTCTATTTAAAATTATATCATGCATGATGGGTCTAACTTGTATCGTTTAAAATTTGGCAACTTGCCATGGCAACCGACATTCAACAATAACATTATATACATGTAAGGGCTACACACGGGCGTCGCCGCCGTGGGGGACAAAGGGGATGCCCCCCTTACAATATTTTAAATATGTATTTTGCCCCCCCCCCACCCGCAATTTTTTTAAGTACGGGAACAAAGGAGTCGGAAAATCAGTTCTTGTAAAAGGTACAGGTATTGTCCGTTTTACACAGTTTCTAAAAAAAAATATTAGTTAAAATGTTTAAGTTATGCAATCTAAATTGAATAGAGCTAATTTTGTTGGGGTCAGGTAAGCAGACACCATACCAACAAATACAGGTATTGAGTTGTTGTTGTAATATACTTATTTATAGTCGGCCTATTTCTGCTGTGTAGGCTTATCACCGACTATGTGTTTTAACTTCGAGCCTCTGCCATCGACGCTAATAGGTAGGGTATAAGATAATTTCGTCTTTACCAAGCTTTATTAATTAAGTAACTCGTAAAGAGATCTTTATAGAGCGTGCCAACCCGCACACACTGGACCGAAGTTTTACATCTACCCTTATAGATGTGCATTATAAATTATAGTTAAGGTTTAAGAACTGGAAAAAAGATATTGAAAAGTTTGAAAGTCACCAAAGGACTGATGCTCATTCCGAAGCTATTTTAAGGCACACTCAGTTAAAAGAACCTATTGAGAGGCAATTATCAAATATAAAACTTCAAACCCAAGAACCGGCCTTAAAATCTCTTATGGCAATAATAAGTAGCCGAAAATACCTTCTTAGGCAAATAGTGACTGAAACTTAATGGAATTACTAAAAGTTCGAAGTGAAGACAAACCGTTTTTGAAACAGTGGCTTGAAAAAGAAATTAACTAGGGTGAGTATAGTTAATTTCAAACAAAATGAAATCATTCAGATTTTGGCGAATGAAATTGTTTTTGGAACTGTTCAGAGCATTAAATCAAGCAATCCGTTGATGTATTCTGTTATTTGTGATGAAACTAGGTACATTACAGGCTGTGAGCAAGTTAGTGTTTGTGTCAGATGGGTTGATGCTAATCTGGATCCTCATGAAAGTTTCTTGGGTTTTTATGAAACGGCTAATACGTGCGGAACTCGTCAGTTGCAATAGACAAACTACCACTTGCAGACCACATTCACTGTGGTACTCACTGTGTTAATCTAATTATGAAAACAAGCTGCGAAACTTCAAGAACTGTTAAAAGTGCCATGGATTGGGCTCATCAGCTAGGAATTTTATTTTCCAACACTAAAGCGAAAGGTGAGTACAAAGATGTTATTGAAGATCCATCTGAAGGTCCTGTTCGCAACATAGCGAAAATCAGACACCTGTGCCCCACAAGATGGATATGAAGAGCACAAATCAACGAAATTTCGAAAAAGTACACTTTAATTTTTAAAACCTTAAATGAACTTACGGAATGGAATTATGAAGGAGCCAGTGGTCTGTTGAGTTTTTTGAAGACGGAACTATCTACCTAGGCTTGGTTATAGCAAGAGAAGTTATTAAACTTCTAGAAATATTAAACAAATGTTTTCAAGGTGAAAATAGAACAGTGGCTGGACTTTGTGCATCTGTTCAACACATTGCTGATGGTCTTGAAAAACTCAGAATAAACGAAAAGTTTTCAACTGTATATCAAGAGTGCACTGAAAAAATATTTGAGTTCGGTCTAGAAGAGCTGACATTACCTAGACAGAAAAGGATACCCAAGAAGATCTCTGAGGGAAGTGATGGACACGTATTTATTTCACCAGAAGAATACTACAAATGTGAGTATTTTGAAGTTATTGACACTGCTGTGCAGGGTCTCGAAATTAGACTTCTTGACCAAGCTGATATGAAGAAGCAGATTCTGCTAGAGAATATATTGCTCCAAAAGGAAGGTTAGGATATGGATGTGGTAGCTCCATACCCAGAAATTAATAGTTATTTGTTGAAAACAGAAATTGAACTTTTCCCTTCGTTATATAATAAAGTGTTTAAAAGACGCTAAGGAGGTGTTTCAATGACCAAAGAAGTTCGGGAGATTCTCAAATGTTGCAGTGCTAGTTAGACTAATGCTGGTATGCCCATCTTCAAGTTACGAAGCAGAGTGGAGTTTCAATGCTATGCGTAAACTTAAGATTTATCTTAAGTCAACTAAGACCCAAAACCGGCTGAACCATGTTGCAGTTTGCTATGAACACAAAATAAAGTTGGACAAAATACAGACAAAACATGTTGCAAAAAAGTTTATGTCCAATCGTGAATCAAGGAGAAATGTATTTGGCTGTGTGAAGGAGGAAGAACAAAAAATTATTCTTGTGCTTAATTCCAAAGGCCATTCAGTTCTTTCTTATATTTCTAATTAATTGTTTAAATTACGAGTAAACATTCAGTTTTTACTATTATTAGATGTTTGTTGTGTATTTTCATTGTTACACTGTTACACTCTAAAAGAATGTGTTTTGCAGAATTCTAGGGTTATAAAACACATAAACGAAATGGTCACAAACGCTCTATCTTTTACCAGATGTTTTGGGTTCGGGATTTCGGTTTTCTGGCATCTACCCCCTCGCCAGCCACCATTATTGCTGGAAAGTATTCTAAAGCTCCGTGTCGAATGTCCCCCAAAATAATTTGTTGCTGATGGTGCCCCTGGGCCTACATAATAGTTCATATATTCAAAGTTACAGGAAAAATTATTTTATGATGTATGAGACATGTAGACTTCTTTCGCAATTGAATAAATGTTGTTACCAGTGGCGCACGCACATTATAATTTTGGGAGGGGTTCAGAATGATTATTTTATTAAGAAATTCCATTTTAAAACTAGAAGACCAAAATTTCGCTTGCAGATAGTATGTTATATTATGCGTCGAATGAAAGTAGCGCCATCCCTGCAAATGGTATAGAGCTTGGCATTGCCACATTTCAAATTTTGCTATAAAAGATAGGACACTTGAATAAACTTTAATATATAGGCCACCAAAAGCTCGTTCAATTCTATTTGAAACATTTTTTTCTATAATAGCAAACATATACACACGGTGTGTCCTGTTTTGTAAACTTTGCGATCGATTTACTTGAGACCGGCTATTGTACAACATTAAATATCTCCGTTCCTATGAAAGTTGAAAAATAAAACATGGAGAACAAGTGTAAGATCCATGGACCTCAATTTTACGCAAAGCGGATACGAAGAAGAAGTGAATCAAAACGGTAGTGGGGAAAAATGAATTTAAAAGCGGCAGCATGTCGCACCAAAATGGACAAATTCATGAGACCAAAGCAAAAGATGAACACTTACTGGACACTCGTTTTGAAATTAGCCGGGAATAAATACGGGGTAAATGTGAGTCAAGGGGCCGCGCGAAACCGAACTGAAAGTGTCCGCGCCGTAGGCAAATATGGGGACCGGGCGATTCATGGATTCGCGGGGGATTCATGGGTTAGACTAATGTTATTTAATTTACCCTAAACACTATTATGCTAATTGAATTTAATAAACGACTTAAAAGGTGATAGTCAAAACTAAAAGGTTCAACTTTTGTTTTATGCAAGATATAACAAAACGTAGGACTTCCAGTATATGAAAAATGGGGTGGCGATTACGTCCACGAATTTTTCTAAATATTTTACGATTCATTCATAATCGACATAAAGAAGCAGCCAAAGCTTCGTAGAAAAAGATTATCAGCAAAGCTTTAATAACACTGATTTTGGAGACGCCATATTTCAATATACATTTTAAACATATTGTAAAAGCTTAGAACGTGGTCAATAAGTTTATGAATTAGATTCTAAATATTATGAATGACAACAGAAAAATTAATTGTCCATCTTTTATACTATATGAGAGATTTCTATTAAATAATAAATATATTTAAAAGAAATTTCAAAACTGTTTCGAATTTCGTTAAGTGCATTTTTGTTGTTTCGGATATATGACACCACGATCAAGGTTACATTTTATACTAAATTGCTGCAAAGAGATAATATGAGCTATATATATATAAATCTTATTGATTCTTCGTGTATAATATATATATATATATATATATATATATATATATATAACTAGGATTACA
>WYDF02322469.1:0-14354 GCA_009867245.2 Adranes taylori
CAAATCAGATCAAATCAGATCAAATCAGATCAAATCAGATCAAATCACATCAAATCAGATCAAATCAGATCAAATCACATCAAATCAGATCAAATCAGGTCAGAAATCAGAAATTATACTTTAATAGAATTAAGCATCGTTGCATATTCTATGAACCCTCTCCGATCTATTTTGTTCCTTATTTTAATTTCTTCATTCTGGTCAAATAGTGAGTTGATTGTAGTAGCTAGGTATTTATATTTTTAACTCGTTTTCTTTCCTTCCCTTCAAGAGTAAAGCACGTGTTGATTATTTGCTTTTTTGATAAGACTTCAAATATTAATTACTAATCCCATTGTGTGACATTCTCCCATGACACTTTATACCATATTTGGTAGATCGTCTATGCTTATCGACAAAATTTCCTTGCAACTCTACACACTTAATCCAGCAGATTTCTAATTTTTATTTTACCATCCAACATGTAATCTATTGGAGCGTTTGCAAATATTCATCCGTAGCGTCTATCACCTTTTCATTTGTACTGAATCGTTTTCCATCGAGTCACATATTGAATTGGGCTGCAATTCACAACATAATTCAATAGATTGAGCGGTACAAGTGGCGGATGAATGGGAGGGCGCATTATCTTGGTGGAAGATACTTGTTTTTTGAACAAATACGGTCGGTTTTTCGTTAGTCCTCCATGTAAACGGTCAGTTACTTAACAAATGTTGACCAATTAGTGTGCTTCCTTTCTCTAAATAGTCAATAAAGGTTACGCATTGGCCCAAAATATCGTGGCCATCGAGTTGTTGGATGAAAAAGCGGTTTTTCTTTTCATGGGAACACGTTCATCGGAAGAACTCAATTGTTTTATTTGTGCTTTGTTTCTGGGGTATAATGCTGAATCCATGTTTTATCTACGGTGACATACCAACAAATAATTCTCTTGTACTACGTTGAAACTTAGCAACCAGTCATTGGAAATTGAAACTCGAGTGCTCATTTGCGCTACAGTTAGCAATCACGGCATCCATCTTGTTAAAATTTTCAAATTTAAATGTTGATGTAAAATATTGTGCACCCATTCTATTGAAATGTATAGTTGGTGGGATCTCACGCGCATCGGTACCCGGTGGTGATGTGGTGATTCTTTAGAATTGCGTGGACTTTATCAATCATTTCTTGAGTAGTAATAGATTATAGGTCTTAAAATTAACAGTTTTGAAGGCGCAATAAATTCGGCATCAACTGTCATCATCTTCTAAAGACAGAAAACCATTTGCAAATCATTATATGCGAAGGAGTAGGTTCACTATACTGTTTCTGTAATTTCTTTCAGTTTCTATATAATTTGACAAAATGCCAATATTGTGTTAAAATGTCCAGCACAGTTGTACTATCAACACATTCGAAAAACGTATCCCAGTTTCTTAATCATGTAGGCAGATCTATTACAGATCATATCATTCTCGATCATCAAGTTGTCAGCACTGAGTAAGATGTATTGTCGAGATATCAACTCTGAATGACGGCTAGAGCTTTTACAACATTACACTCTCCTGCCGAATTTTATTGACTTAGCTCTTGCCTTTGCCACTCCAAAATGCTGAATGGCAACACATTCTACAAAAACTACTTTCATGAAATTTATCTATCTTATATCCTCGCTTGATTGTGTTTTTATTATATTGCTGGAATAGTGTAGTTTTTGATTATTAAAACGAAGTGTTTTTGAACCACGATTATCACAATGACTTCCAAAATAAATATTTCAAGATGCCAATCACTTGTTAGATTGACTTTATCTGATTGAAATGAGGTAACAACTGTAAGTTTATTTTTATAATATTATCAATAGTAAAGTGTATCATGTTACTAGAAACCATTTGTATATTTTAAAACCAACAAATAAATCAAATTTCACAAAGTAATATAAACGAACCAGATTAATTGGTGCCATAGTCATTCATTGAGATCATTAGGTTTTGTTTAAATGTAAAACTCTTTTCTATAGTTTATTATTATTTATGTTATTCCAAGAGCCACAGACAAAATGATAATTACAAAACAACAGACGAATTGAGTGAGAACATAAGCATGAGGGGAGTTTTCCAAGATATCACCTGTAGCACGTGTCCTATTAAAACAGCAACAGTTTCGGCAGATGTATGAATTCAGAATAACAATACTGATGTTATTGTATTACTTTATTAGTTTTTGCTAGGATTTCTAAATATTGTTATTTGAATGCTATTAGTGTGATGAGATTCTTTTGGGAGCTAATACTTTGTTGTTATTGGAGAACAAACAATCATACAACACCAGGTTCAACACTTCCTGCTAGAATGCAGGTAATAATTTAGTAACAAACATCAATTCCTGCATCCAAATAGCTTTTTCGAAGTTTTTTTAAGAGAACTTGTTCTTTTTAGCTCGATATTTTGTTTCAGACGAAATTATTGATGATATTTCTGACTACGATTCTAAGAAAGATCCGAAAGACATTCCTGAACCTTCTAAAATCGCAAGTACAACCGTACAAAAAGAATCTGAGATTAGCAAATTTTGTTGTGGCAATAGAGTTTTCAATTGTTTCAGGTTTAAATGGCGCAGCCAGAGTAATAAGCTGAAAAAGGAAACGTAATGTGAATCGTTTGAAAGTGACCGTACGTAAATCAAATGAAAAAGAAGGGAATTCATATAAATCTAAAAATGGGGTTCTTGTTTGGAAAAACAACTAACGCCTCCATGCTTGCAATATTGCACCAAGAAATCGTCCACATAGAAGCTTGATGAAAGTGCTAGAAACAATATCTTTAATAATTTTTACAGAGTTGGTCATAATAACTATTTAAAACGTCAATTTATAATTTCAAATATTTTGCAAAGAGGAGTTACTCGAAGAACAACCACTCCAACACAAGGAAATGTTTAGAAAACCCTAAAGTATTTTTTGAAAAGTAGGGCAGCATGATTCAGGTCTGTAAATATACTTGAGTAATGAGCTCAATGTAAATAAATTGCATTTGTTGTATCTTTAAGAATGCAAACAAAAGAAATTACCCGAATCTGATATTGGCCAAGTTGTACTGCAACATTTTTAATAATGAATTCAATTTTTCATTCAAATTTCCAGCCAGTGAGACTTCTAATGAATGCGACGAACTTTCAGTAATGATAAAGAGCACTAATTACGAAAGTTAAAAACAAGACTTGTATGTTAAGTATAAAATGCACTTGGAAGAAGCAAAATTTAATGTTGGTATCAAAAAATCGGATAAACTTCATCGGAACAAACTGGCTCAAAAACAGCTGTCATAATGATCGACATGTTAAAGTGCTTACCCACACCTGACTTAAGTAACTCAGAATCATTTAATTTAAGAAAACTGTGGACTCTTAACGTAGCTATCTTAAATTGCACTACTAATAAAGCCAACTCCGCATAGGGGTATGATACCATAGGAGCAAGAGATGATTGGGAGGTTTCATCGTGCATATTGAACGATGGTTGGATAGCCTAACTAATGAGATCCAAGAATTGTCCATATGGTCTGATAACTGTTGGGGACAAAATAATAACTTCACTATCATTGCAAGCTACATGTGATACTTTCAGTTGTGCCCTAATCACGCACTGTAAACATAAGTTCTTTTTACGGAGACATGCGAACGTGGTAGTAGATGGAGTGGATTCTGTCATTGAACTGGCAAAAAAGAAAATAATTTCTATAGGTATGATAATTTTTTGGGATTGGCAGCAATTTTTTTCGTCAGTGTAATTTAAAGGACTTAATAGGGATTTACGTTACTTCTTCGACAGATTAAAAAATTTTTAAGTATAATTTTAAAACGAAACTCAACCCTGATTAATAGAAAAAGAAAGGAAAGCCAGGATGAATTTAAAATTAGCGAGATAATACACCTGCAAGTAAGAAAAGATGATTTAAATCAATACTACGAAACCTCATTTTGTTAAGAGAACTTCAAAATGGCTGACCTGAACAGGGCAAAAAGGAGACCACTATAGTGGCCTGAAAGTGAGACCACTATAGTGGCTTCCCCAAACAAGATATACATGTAAACTAATAAGTAATGTCAAATATTCCAAGACTTGATCACACTTTTAAAGTGAGTGCCGCAGTGTTTCCAATATTTATTTGAGTCTTCCACAAGCAGCGGCAGAGGAGGATGCCCTAAAGATGGATTAAATAAATTTTAGTTCCAACTTTTAAATTTTTATATATATTTTTTAATTTTGATAAATAGTTTTTAAAGTTTGCCTTAACTATGTTCTCTACACATTTTAGTAAGACAATAAAAAAATTCTTTGCAAAAATTTAAAACTGTGTATCCATTGAAACCAAACGCAACTACGTTAGTTGAGGCAAAATATTTTAAAAGGCCCAGGTCAGAGACCACTTCTAAAAATACCAACCTATTTGCAAATCGTTCTATGCATAGAAGCCGAGTCACAATAAATCCTACGTAAGTTTTGTCCAGTTTCCTTCCACGTAATTAATTTTCAAATGAACTAATTGTCATATTTGCATGACGTTTTGATAGTAGGCTTCTAAAAGATGTTTAAAGTTAGCAATATAATCATCAGTGGTGCCAACTTTTGAAAACTAATTTTTCTGTCAAAAAGCCCTTGTACATCTCTTATTTTACACTAAACTATATATAACAAAATATATTCAGAGACAAGAATTTGTATTATTTAATGTATTTTTTCAAAGCCACAAATAATAATTTTATTTTTCGTATACATTATATTAAAGTATAGATTTCTGAATTGTACTTATTAACTTTGTTCATTGGCTATATATAATATTTTATAGAGATCTAATAATAAAATAATTGAATTATCTAAATTTTGAAAACAAAAGAAATGTGAAGCGATTTGTTAATTAATCAATCCTATCTCCTCAATATATCTTACTATATGCACTCTAACTAATCTACTGTCTCCTGTCACACAAAACTAGACTCGATTGATCAATCAGGGCCCGTCAACATAACTGGTGTGAACATGTAAGTCCACTTAAGAGATGTCGTCTCGAAGTTAAGCGCACGCTCTCCAAATTGTGAGAGAACTTGAGTGAGGGAAAGAGTTTTTCGAACCTTTCGTACGATTCTAGTTTTACAGAAGTGTATATGGGTTGAGTAAACGGACCTTTGCTTTGTATATACACACCTACAGAGTATATTTGAAAATTGGAATATATAATTGTACAAAATATTTTACAATCATTAAGAAAAATTAATATCTATACTGCATTTAAAATAATAGTAATACAAAATTATTATGAAAATACTGGAACTAAATGTAATTTAGTTACATAGAACCGATATGGAGATAATATTGTAAAATGGAAAAAAATACTTTTTAATAATTTAGTCAACCTTGTCTCCACAATACACACTTCAAATAGCTAAATTCTAGGAAATGTTTTAGTTATTTAAGTATTGTTGTCTAACTATAAAATGAGTTAGCAAATTAGAAATTTGTATTATTCAAACTTATTAGCAGATGTCAAATTAAATTTATTTCAGCATTAGTGTGTAAATTAAACGGGAACCAAAAATTGAATGTAGTAATGTAACAAAGCATGTTACTTAAAATAAATTACATAAATATATTACGCGAATCCAAAACGGGGAAAACAGTTGTTAAATTTATACGTAGTCTCTGCTATCTATCTGATTGCGCTTAGTTGCAGCGCATTGTAGATAACTATAGTGTATTCCATATTAGTTTTAAACTATTTGCGCACAAAGGGGCGTGAGCTAGAAGACTAGGGTCTTCGGTGTAAATAAAATATTGCCCGCAGTAAAAACTTTTTTTGCAAGTGTCTTTAGGTGTTTGTATTTGCAATATATAAATTCATGTTAAAACAGCCAGTTTATATTGCCCTTGTATATTTATGATAAATGATTTCAAAAGTGTCTGTTCTTCTTATGGATTTAACATTTTTTCTATAGCTGTCAGTGATTGGTTAAGACTTCATCCAATATAATGAAGGGAGTTATACGAGGCGTTCATGCGCAAAGTGAACCGATTCACGACTCATGTTCTTATTTGAAACGTACTGTATATATATATATATATATATATGTGTATATATATATATATATGTATATGTAAATATATATATATATATATACATATATACTGCAATAGGTGGTATATTGACGATATGCAGCAGCAGAGAATTATGTGCGTTGATTCGTTGTTGTTGTGTTATACACACATTGGTTGTGTTTAATGCATGTTGATATGTACGCGTTTAGCGTTGTTTACTGTAAGTAGACAGGGGTAGGAGTTTTAAGCTATGTTGTTTGATATGTAAAGATACTAATAGCGTCTGAAATAATAATTGATATGAGTCAGCGGCAAGCGCTGTATAGACATCGCGTTTGGTAAGTTATCTCATATACCGTACACTGTTCTATTTATCGGATGTATTTTGTATAGCTTTGTTTCTTCTTCAATCTTACCTAGTTTCTTTATAACTAGAGTATATAAGTCTTACATACGCCAACCGATGTTGCGCTCAGTCGCTCAGTAATGATATCACCTAAGCTAACCAGATGTAATTCTGGCTTACGGTGTTCTAACCACTAGAATGTATAATTCTAATCTAGCTAACCGAGTTTAGTCTTAGACACTCATTAATCGTAGCACCTGCGCTAAGCGATGTATTACGGTGGCTTGCAGCGTATTTTTACGACCGACCAATAGAGTATATATTTCTAACCTATGCTAACCGTGGTTAGTTTTAGGCATTCCTTAACCGTGACATCTAAGCTAAACGAGGGTTCGTAGTGGCCTATTGTAGTTCCTGTCATTCCTAGCCCGTATTATTTTACTACATTAACGCTCCCCCTTGTTTTGTTATTATTTGATCACCGCACATTTGCACTGCATTACATGCACCCGTTGTACTCATTTGGATTCCATGACATTTGCATTATGGCTCTTGTATATTCTCTAACAGCCATTAATATGTTATTGATTTGATTTGACATTTATTGATATTTAATCTAGCATCTATAGTTTCTTCTTTAAAAACGTTAACGCTGTTTCACTAATTAGCAGTTAGAATTTTTTCAGATGCGTACACGAATCGGATCTGATCTCCTCGACTTCAGGTACTTAACTTTCCATACCCTCAGCAAGTCCAGTGAAGACCGGTAGAATAAAGAGAATATTGCCAGCGTGCTGTCTCACTTTAAACTGAACTGACACCCGAGCCCGGGCCGAACTTGAGCCTATTATATTATGTAGTAAGATAGCAGTTTGCGTCTTTTGTGACATCGCTAGGACTTTCCATCAGTTGCGTCGCGAACGAGACTCTATCACAGTTACTCAACGTAGTAGTAAATATTCTTGTCGTGATTAGTCACACGATTTACAATATCTTTGAGCGACAAAAGGATAGAATAAATCTGTTCTGATCTGCTTGTATCAGTTCATGTGAGTTTCGTAAAAGTCGAATTTCAGCTCTATCGCACTATTATGTATCTTATCACGGCGATTTTTCGCCAAGATTATTAGTACAACTAATTAGTAGAACACCAGCGCTTTGTAGATATCGGATGAAAAGTAGGGAATGCAAGTGCGAATTCCAGATTCGAATAATTTTGAACAATTTTGAAATTCGATATTCGAGTATGAATATGGATAAATTGGAATCTGTGGAAAAAATCGCACATAAGTCAATTAACCTTACCATACGATGAGTGTAAGGGATGTTGGGAAATACATTAAATAAAAATTTTTTTTTAAATGCCAGCACGGGTCGCGAAATCAAAATCCTACGGTAACACATCCGACTGCTTGCCGACTGCGAACGCAGTTCTACTTGCTATTCGCAATTTGTTTTTCAGAACATATAAACAATAAACACACGAGTCACAACATTGGAAATACAGCCAATCAGAGCTGCGCTTTTGGGTCTAACTAGCACACAAATGTTATACGATTAGAAACCTCGCATTGCATTGTTACTTATCGTCTGGTGCGTGAATTATCAACTCTTCCTCCCGATCACTGATATAAGGAAGTCCAACTGTTCATGATGGAGGAAGAACTGTAATTAACGCGGTCCAGTACATCGGAAATCTAAAAAAAAAACTTCCATTTATATAAAAATAGTAGTCAAGTTTGAACTCACTTTTGCGGGATGTAAGAGGGAACAAGGCGAAGTACAAAATCTGTCTACTGGTCCTTCGATCTCACGGAAGTACGATGTACCTTAGAAAATATCGTCAAACGAAACATAACATAACTATTAAAGTTCTGGACACCGAGAAAATGATAAGGTATCTACCTTAGACGTAAGTGTACAATTGTAGACTTCATACCTTTTTATGTAGATAACGAAATGCTGTATCTACTATTATGTAATTCAATTACCAAAATGTAATTATTATTGTATTCTCATTATTATGTACAGAAACACAATCTCAGGCAACCTATGACGTTGTGAAATTCTCTGTTGTGCTAAATGAATGGACATCAACTAGAAACCGATGGTATTTAATACCAATATTGAATATTTTTAACAAATTAGACCAGTAAATTGTTATTGAATTTAATGACACATTAATTTGTTGTTTTAGATACATGAACCTAATATTACTTGCAAGAGTTGCAAGTCTCATATGTTTAATATTGTGTTACTCTCTAACAGAGGATCATTAACTACAAGGAAAATTGTGAGAATGGTAGGTGATAAATAAAAATTTAACAACCTTTCTCTCGAAACAAATATTAAGATTCTAATTACTGATGGGACGAGCCTTATCTGCATTGGAAAACTTGTACCAACAATACGACAACTATGCCTGGGACATCGAATACAACTAGCTGTTACTGACATCCTACATCCGAAAGGAAGAAATTAAATGCTCTTGTGGGGAACGATCCTCGTAGTCCTGTTGGGTTGGACACTGATGCAGATACTGACAACGATGTACAGGCAAACTATCAGGTCCAAGACGAATGTGCAGCTGAGTCTGAAGAACAAAGTGACGACGAAGATGAGAACCATGTCTTCTTCATTTCTTATTGAAGAGGAACACTCAGCAGATAATGATTTCAAAATCAGTTATGTAATCTACAGCTTTCTCATTCCAAAGTGCCGAAAGATGATTCTAATGTGGACAGACCCTCACCGCTTAAAAATCAAACACTGCAATCGTATCTAAAACCGGACTTTGGCAAAGAAACATGCCTAATTTTCGAGTCTAACATGACGTGGAATAGCCAGTACGACATAATTAAACGATTTTGTGAACTAAATAATTGCATTATGTGGGCACAAGTTGACCTTTAATTATGTGTGATAATTATGTGTTGACCTTTAATTATGTATGACCTTTAATTATGTGAGCCTTGAGAGTCGACAGTTTGCAGCAACTACCGAAGACGCTTGAACCACTGATGCTTACTGTTCTGGGAGTATACTGCCGCTACGCAAA
Organism: Adranes taylori; assembly: GCA_009867245.2. NCBI lineage: Eukaryota > Metazoa > Arthropoda > Insecta > Coleoptera > Staphylinidae > Adranes > Adranes taylori. Next base: position 9,475 of record WYDF02322469.1, read on the forward strand.
TCTGTTAACTGCAGACACCGCAGTTGAATTCACTAAAAAGAGCTCCTAAAGTAAAACACACTATGCCTTTTTATGCCTTACTTATTATTTTATGCCTTACAAAAACTTATTCAAGAACGCCGAACAGAAGCATCAGGTGTTTTATAGTATTTACACACACACCCCGTCGTGGACAAAACATTGGACACAACGCTTAAAACTCCACCAAAACTCCATCAAAAAACCAGATTTGCAACTCTTTGAAAGCATTGATTCTCCACATCAATCCTACTATTGAGGTAGAAGTAGAAGATCAAGATGGACCTTAGAATCCAGATCGAGATGTTGAACTTCTACCCGCGACACAAAGAAGAAAAGTAAACGTTCTCGTGTTATTCATCTTGAACTTGGTTATAAATAGCTTCTCGATATTAAGCCAACCAATGTTGAATAAGAAAGAATCTTCTCTTGAGCCGGGTATTTTTGCAATAAAATTCGTTCCAGAATGAATGATGACAATTTGTGTGAACTGTATTTCCTCCGTTCATTATTTCCGATGACAAAAAACAAAGTTGAGTGAATGAAATATAGATGCCTTCACATTTCCTACTATGTAATATGTATAATAAATAATAAATTAATAAAGTGTGCTTTCAATCTGTAAACTGCTGTTCTACGACAGAAGCCATAGTAAAAAAGTAAGAAAAGCCATAGTAAGAAAGCTAGAAATTGAGCCATAGTTTGAAAAAGGCAACTTTTTCATAGTTTTCTGGAGAGAAAGGAAATGGGGAGCTACAGGAATTTCTAGAACAGCTTTTGGAAACTGAAGCTCCCGGGCGCGAACCGTAAGTAGGGAAAGCGTCCCTATGAAAGTAGTTTTCTTTTCTCCTATTAAACAGTTGATAAATTGTTTACATAAAAATAAATCTAAAAGTAGTAAAGCGCAATGAGTGTATGTTTAATTATATTCATACTTATCGACAAGTTCGATAATGAGTCTCCAATATAGCGCTTTGATTATCTAGAATTTAGGATTTCGCCATCCTAAATGGAACAAAGCATTAAAATAATGACGCATATACTTATTTAGTTGCTCTCACCTAACTCCCATTTTCTTTATATTTTTTCTGAGCGCAGTTTATCTGCTTCCCCTTCCAGTTTCTTCTTCTTACATAAATTCTGGCATATTAGCTATAACTTGACGTGCCAGGCTGTGCAGAATTTTTCTGAAAACGCCGACTATTTTCAAAAGAAATTTGGAAGAATGAAATATTCTTCTTCTTCTTCGTCAGCCCTTATGTTTCCCACTGCTGGATGTAGGCCTCCCCCAATTGATCGCCACTTCTCCCGGTCATTTTCCTCTTGCTGCCATGTCGTCTCTGCCGTTCCTTTGAGATCTTTGGCCCATCTTTCCAGTGGACTTCCCATTGGTCGTTTCTTTGGCGGCCCCCATTGCACAATGGTTTTGGTCGATCGATCGACGGTTATTCTGGAAATATTACATGCTCAATTCCATTGTAACGACGCTATTCATTCCATGACATCAGTGACTTTCGTTTGCTGTTAGATCCACTCATTTGACATTTTGTCTCGGAGTGAGATTCCTAGCATTGCCGTTTCCATGGCCCCTTGTGCCACTCTCAACTTGTTCGATGATGTCTTTGTTATCGTAAGAGTTTCGGCTCCGTATGTCAGTACTGGCAGGACGTACATGTCGAAAACCTTCCTTTTCAGACTGTTGTTCATGTTGCTCTAGAATATATACCGCAGCTTGTCGAATGCTGCCCAATCCAGTCCGATTTTGCTTCTGATTTCGGCTGTTTGATTTTCGAGACCGAGCTTCATGTCATGGCCGAGGTACTTGTACGAGCTTATGATTTCGACTTCCTCGTCTCTCATTTTGAAAGCTCTGGCGCCGTAGATGTTCGTTATGATTTTCGTTTGCGACATATTAATCTTCACTCACACATGTTCATCATGCAACTGGTGGAGCTGCATCAGCATCGTTTCAATCTGTTTCAGAGGCGTTGATATCAGGACAATGTAGTCAGTGACTTTCCAGTTACGTTGATTCTGATTTCACTCCCATCAAGTTTTTGAAGGCAGTTTCCAGAGATGACGTGAACAGTTTCGGTGAAATGGTATCGCCTTGACGGATCCCTCTTTAAATTTGAAATTTATCGATGATTCTGAGAAGTTTCACACATGACGTTGCATACCGGCAGATATATTTGATCATACCCGTATATCTCGAATCCATCCGACATTCGTCCAAGGAGTCTATAACTCGACCGAATCAAAAGCTTTCTCGAAGTCTATGAAGCACAGTGCAATGTCAATTTTGTAGTCGTTGCACTTTTTGATTAGACTCCTCAGCACCTGCAAATGGTCATTTGTGCTCAAACCACAAATTTTCTAGTAATGTTCTAGTTTCGTAATGTCCCATTCTCGTGCAGAAGAGTGATAACTGCGTTCATTTTCTTCTTGATGGCTCTCGTTATGTCTCGGTATTCCACAGTGTCTCGGTTACCACCATTCACCATTCTCAACCCGTCCGCTATTAAGTGAAGCGTTTCTTTGCTGAGTTCCAACTCTGCAAGGCGTGTATATTTGAATCTGGTTTCCATGCCACCTTTCACTGAGTCTACTATTTTTGTGTTGAGCCCATCAATTGTGGTAGTTTGTGTATCCACTCAGTTCAGATCTTTGTCCATCTTTTCTTTGAATTCAGCACTTTGTTCTTTCAGGCGATCGATGTCCAGAACGACTTTCTTCCTGAACATTCTTTGTATCTCTGTTCTTATGTTCAAGACGACTTTGGTTCGCACCATTCGATGATCGCTCCCAGTTGTGAATCTATATAGCACAGTGACATTTTTGACGATTAACTTGCGATTCGATTTGATGAAATAGATCTCGTTCTTTGTTCTGCCGTCCGCAATGGCCCAAGTCCACTTTAGTGAAGCTAACTAGGGAAAAACGAGTTCATTGCGAAGATGTTTTGTCGTAGGAGAAAATTTAGCAAAGTATCTCCTGCCTCGCTCCTGTGATCGTAAGCAAAAGTTCCAATTGATGTTTCTGCAACATCTTCTCTTTTTATAATTTAGCATTGAAATCGCCGACCAGTAACTGATATTGTGCTTGCTTTTCTTCAATGGCTTTGGAGGCTTTCTTTGTCGTCATGAGCTGTGGTTGGTGCGTACACTTGGATGACTTTTAGACTATAGTTAGCATTTATCTTCAGACGCACGTAAATGATTCTGTCGGAGATGCTCTTCACCTGATCACTACCTTGGCAGTATAAAGTATTACCAGATTTTAGTTTCAAGCATTCTGCGTCATGCCGTTTGACTCCGCTTAATCTGACGATGTCCAATTTGATATTTTCCAGTTCCAATTCCATTTCGAGCAGTTTTTCATTCGATGATAACGTCTTATTATTGTACGTGGCAATGTATGATCCGGTGTGACAACCTAGCATAACCCAGGAATTCGCAGCATCCTCTGCTTGTCGTCTGGTCTGGCCGTTGTCGTAGTCAGGGATCATGGAGCGGCTGGGAACTGGGGACCGTTTTTGTTTGGTTTTCGGTTTCATCTTGAGTTCATTTTGGGGTGTTTTTAGCCTGTAAAACACCACGCTGGCCAATGCGGGTTGGTGAGTGATGGTAATCCTTCTGGCTCTGACTCTGGATGATGCCGTTGTCTCTACTGTTGAGAGCTTCCGCCACCATGCTAAGGCGTTTATCCCATCTCGATAACGCCTAGCTGTCTCCGACCCTTTCTAAACGTGCCGTTAGGACACTACCCAAAGACAGCTCCCCTCATTCGACTGTTTCCTGACCCAGATTCCCACTGGGATTGGAACCCAATCTTCCTCTAGGTTGCTGAGCGTAACGGGATCTACCACGTGAAGGTGAATGTCGGAGTTGATGTACATAGGCTATGAAGCATAATGAGCTATGTATTGCACATATACACCATTTAGCAACCTACAATAATAGTAACAATGAAATAATAAGAAGAATAAAATAACAAAAGACACAAAACACAGAAATGAAACACAAATGACAAAACTGTAACAATAGATTATTTGTAAAAACCGTAGCCTATAATAGTATATTAACGCGAATAAACGGCATGAAAGCAACGAACAAAACAGAAGCAAATATGCAAATTGCATAGAACGGACAAAATTTGATACGGTGACGCTGTCAGTGTCAGTACACCCCTCGAACAAAAACCGTGTATGCAACCCGACCAGAATTTGTTATTGCACATCGTTTTGATCTTCGAGCGCGTGGAGTATACTAAAATACCATAACATATGATATCATATTTTCTAAATATGATATGATGCTTTATCTTATTTCCTACTCATCTTATTTTCCAACTGAACCTCGTGTATACAAACGCATTGACCTCTTTCTTTTTTTGCGTGTCCTTTTACTCGTACGGATTGCAAGCCTCTTGTCCTTGTGTCGCTTGTCGCTGTCAAACAAGGGACAACTCAATTAACCTCCTAATTAATTAATCACGCACATTTTCAACATGGAAAAAAGGAGCTTATTTCATTTTTTTTCTTGCTAGTAGGGTTTATAAAAAGCTCGGTTTATTGTTTATGAAATGAAGTTTAAAGGGGAATTAACAAAAACGATGCTAGAACACACTAAGATAAAATATTCTTAAAAAAAATTAATTTGTAAAATTTATTTTAAAATAAATTTGTAAAAAAATAAATTTGTAAAATTTATTTTTTTCTAAATTGTACATTATAAGGTAAAATTTCAATAATGAACGATAAAAAAAGCAAATTTACTGGGATAATTCTTCTTCGTCCAACGTCGTGGCCGACGTGTGGTGACTCTATGGAGGATGTTTCTGTGGTGCAGGGCGGTCTTCCA
>WYDF02322480.1:0-14353 GCA_009867245.2 Adranes taylori
TATATATATATTCAATAAAATATTAATAATAAATCAAATGAATGAATGTTAAATGATTTACGCGGTGTATAAACGGTCTTATATTAAAAGGTACACAAAAACATAACAAAGCAAATCGGCGCATAGCAAAACGGTAGTCTTTTTATTAATAAAAATATTTAAAAACCGCGCATAGTGAAAATAATAGCGGCGACGGTGGAGCAAAATTCAAATGCGGTGATAAAATAATAATATGGAACACGGCGAAAAAATGGCGCTAATTTCAAGAAAACAATATAAATAGTAAAACGGAAGGTGTAATCGGAAAATATTTTGAGCACGTAACGCCGCAACAAGAACTGACGTTATTGTATTCAAACTGACTACTACTAGTATTATTCTATATGCAACGCCGCATTAAGAACTGTCGTGGCTATCTGACTAATAGTATACACTCTAGTATATAGGAGGTGGGTAAACATTATGGACACGTAACGTCGCCATATAGACTGACGTGACTGTATATCAAGCGAATGCCACTAGTTTTGCTAGTAGTATACACTATGGGCTCGTAGCGTTGCATTAAGAACTAACGCTACTGTATACATGCGCTCTTAGTTGAAATGGTGAGACAAGGTAGGTATTTCTATAGAAGCGCAGAGTTGCATTGTAAGCTACTGTAAGCCAAGTGACTACTACTAGCATTGTATGTACTAACACTAGCTTAGATTGACGTTGATCGCTGCTGGCTGTATCGGTGCTGGTTGCTGCTTTTGTCTCGAACTCGGAGACAGGAAATAATCAACTAAATGTGAAATGCACGCCTATTTATAGCCTAAGAGCCAAGGGAATGTCTTACGACCCACCACGTAACGTGTGGAAGCTTAAACACCTCGCCTTGTGACACGATACGGTTATCCATACAAAAGAGTGTCACCATCGGAGTTTAAATCATATTAAATTACAGCGTCAATAAGAATATCTTAATACCTGGAGAACAGAAACTAAAAGATATAATACACATTATATCAGTACGTACCAGCGATCAGCGAAAATATATATTCATGTACGGTTTCGTACGTTAACACGTGAGGACAAGGATCATTTCTCTGTCTGTAACATATGTGCCGGTACGTGCATTCCAAAAATCCCTACTTTAATCGTTTTATTTCATAGCGCACAACATGCAGTGGTTACTAATCATCATAATAATCTTTGGTTACATTCGTTAATCAAAATAATTAATACATAATTATTACAAATACGTTTTACATAATCCTTTAATTTAAACAGAAATAAAAATATATTTAATAATGCTTTCTTATTCAAATCTATACATTATCTATGAAACGGGCACACCGTTATTTAGTTTTATTTGTGCACTACATTAAAACATATTTAAGGGAGGCTTACATTTGTAACAACTTTGTTACACTGCTTCATAGTGCTCATGCCATACGCAGAACTACATCTCGTTCCTTTACCACTCTCTCTCGTTCATCTTCAATACTCCTTACTCTCTTTCCAAACTTTTCTTTCAGACATTTTGTTCTTTGCCACAACTTTCTTTTGGTTCCAGAGAAATTTTGTTGTATTACTTATATTTCTTTCCCAGTCTTCCCATTCTTTTTCTTTTGTTTGCTTGACTGCAACTTTTAAGGCATTTCTTTTCTGAATATAGTCTTGCCTGTCTTCATCTGTTTTATCTGATATCCACTTCTTCCAAGCATCTTTCTTCAATTTAATTTTGTCCTTTACTTCCATCTTGTCCTTTACTTCCATCTTGTTTGCTTTATATGACATCTCATTGTCTACATTTCAAATACCTCCTTGGCATTGACAAGCAATGTATCTTTCAATATCTTCCACCGTAATGCCATTCAGGTCTGTGAATCTTTGATTCCTTTCACTTTTTCCTTGCTAGAATGAAGTTCCTCTGTAATCAACTTTTAGTATTCTTCCTTCTTTTCTCCATCTTCCAACTTCGCAACTTTTATGCTCTCATAAGGGATCTCCAGTCGTCGTCTCAGTGGTTGAAGTCGAAGTTTTATGATAAGCAGTCTATGTTCTGTATTCAGCTTAGCGAATATACAAGCGAATATACAGAGAATATACAGAAGCTTAGCGCTTCTGTATATTCTCATATCATTTACTGCATATCACATAATTCTAGTCTACGTAAAATAGTCGATCGTACTCCTAACACCTCTATTCTCTGATTCCAAAGTGACCTGGTGGATCGTCTGGTGTGGGAAAAACGTATTTCCTATCAAAAGTCACTATCTACAATATCAATACAAATTATTACAATTATCAATATAATTTATTACAATACATTTTGGACTTTCGTTTTTTTAGAGTTGGATTTGATTCCCTTTTTCGTCACATTACTAGTTTCCTTATTATGGAGTTTGGAGTATGGTATCATAATTGGAATTGCAACGAATTTATTATTCGTCCTGTACACAAGTGCTCGTCCTGAAATTAAAGTAAGCACCGAAAAATTTCCACACGGCGAAATATTTCTAATCACTCCAATGAAAAATTTACAATTTCCGGCAGCAGAATATTTTCGAGAGAAAGTGCTTGTATTAGCGAAAAGTGGAAAAACACCTATAGTGGTGGATGGATCAAATATGACGTATATAGATAGCACAGTTACTAAAGTAGGTACAATACATTGATCATTTACCTTACATTGTAAATGAGTCAATCAAAATTTCGGTATTTAACTTCAATTTATGTATAAAAGAATATAAGGTTTATTTATTTCATCAGCATTAAGAATGTTCAAATCAATTGATGTCTTTATGCACCATTGTCAAGCTCTACACAATGTAACGGTATAAAACTATCTATATGAATCGTCAATAGTATTTATAAGATTTAAATCCCAGCACCCATCACTTTTGGATTTTCCGTCAACAACAAAACAAGAGACGAATCGAGAGGAAAAATATTTTATATCCATCTGCCAGCACTCCCATCCACCTGCATTGCATTGCCCAAGTGCTGAGAATTCCAAACCCTCTCCCATTAATTTATTCACTGCTGAGGATGAGGAAACTTCAAATCCCAGTTTTGGTTTTGCAGTGTATACGAAAGATTTGAACTGTTTAAACATATTCAGATGTCAGACAAAGATTGCCAATTCACCACTGTTGCCAATTTATCTGAAATCATACAAAATTCAGCTTCAGAGAGTATTCCTCTGAAAACCGTTTCCCGAAATAGGCATCCTCTTCCTCCCGATATCATTAACATGATACGAGAGAAAAGGCGAATTTATCGTAGATACATTGCTCAAAGAGACCCTGCCATAAAATGTGAGTGGAACAGACTCAATGAGGTATGTAAAGTGGATAGATTCTTCTGAGAAACTGTCTATTGCTTTTAGAGCCATTGGCGCATGTGATGCGGATTTCTATCCAAATATACAAACAATCCTACAAATTTCTGCAACTCTGCCTCCCATACAGACGTTTTCAATGTGGAGGCGACTTACAAGCTACGTCCCAAACAGAACATAACATGAGTTCCTCACGAGGTTAGCTCTTCTCACAGTACACCGAAACATAATTCTCGATGATGAACCTTCGCCCATGGGTCTACCTATGGTAGCGCAATGGTAGACCATTTGTCCCAAAATTAATTTACTCTATTTGTAAAAGGTCTACAATTGGTTATTTTGGATATCTTATTTTCAGTGCACTTTAATAATTCATTTTTATTTTCATTCTACTTTCATCATCTTTCAAAGCAATACAAATTTAAATGGTCTTCCCTTCCAAGAGATTCACGCCCGATCGCTCACACATATGAGGATGTTATCGTTTTTTGTGCAATAAGCAAATATGATTTTATCACAAATGTAGACAAGATTTCTGACAGATAATACAGTTGTAGTGGATCAGTAGTTACAGCAAAAATTATGTAAGAGCAAAATTATACTTGGTGTTTTTAGACCTAAAGATTACGTTTGACAACATAGAGAGTGAACATTTATGGAGAAGGATAAGTGGAGTCGGAACAGAATATTAGAAAAATTACGTGGAATTGTAGAAGGTTTGCATGAAGAATCGAAAGTAAAAAACAAAAGTTTGGAACTGTGGGTCAAAACGGTCTGAGGTAAAGAAGTGAGTTAGTAGGAGTTGTCCATTAAGTTAAGGTTCTTTTAATATTTATATATCGGATGTATCTTCCCCGAAGACTGTCAAGTTGGATTAGTTTGTACAAAACACTGTCTAAGCAAGCTTCGAAGCTGACTGTGACTCTAATCACAAGTTAGTCGTGGGGACTTCAAAATTAAGTTGCTTTTCCGTAGGAAAGACAAATGTATCACGAATTAAGGACATTACAATCTTCAAGCAGATGCTGTCAAATAAACCAGATTTGATGCTCGACAACGATGTCAGCAATGAGATGGATGAAAAACAAATGAGGAACGAAGTAATTCAGAGAATAAAGCAAAAATGATAATAAGGTGGATGAGTGCTGAATAAGGAAAAAACAAGGGTGAGGGAAATTTGCAAGAAGGTGGGAGGGAATGAAGTATTATGAAATGAATTCAATAAAGTGAAACTGAATAGAGAATATGAGATGTAAGAAAAAGAATGAGAGAAATGAAAGAGAAGTAATCAACTGTTTACCAGAGTGGGAATAAGGTATGGAAAATTTAAGAAAGAGGGTGTCATGGGGATAGGAAGAGATAGGTGCATGATACAGCTGAGAGAATGGGAGGAAAAATGCAAGAGAAAAATGGATGATGGAATAAATGAGCAACAAATCGAACAAAAAATGGTGGATATCTGACTAGAGTGAATATGGGACTTGAGAGGACATAAGGATGGAAGAAGTGATGAAGGAAATATTGAACATTAAATAGAAAATTGCACCAGGGCCCTAATAATTTGGCGATTGAAATATAGGGCTGTTTAAATCACAGTGGATTAAAAACGCGAATCAGAGGAGGTAAATGGAGTACAGTGTGGAAAAGAAAGTATACTGGAGTAATAGAAATAGGGGGAACTCGTCCCGTTATATAAGCTAGGGGATACGAAGTGTGTAAAATATTATAGAGGAGTGACTGCTATGAATGGAATGTAGAGATTGTTTGTGAGAATAACGAATAGAAGGTTTGAAAAGGGGATGTAAGAGAAGGGAATAGTGTGACATTAAATTTTAGAATACAACAGGAAATAGGTAAAGAGAGGAAGTTATACTTGATGTTTGGAGACCTAAAGCTTTTGAGCATTAGTAAGAAATTGTAGAAGATGGACAACGTTTGTATATTTGGAGGAATGATAAGGATGATAAATGGAACGTATGAGGGAACAAAAGTAAGATCGAGAGTTAAAGGATATGTATCTGAACGGTTTCAAGTTAATAGAGATGTGAGGCAAGGTTGTCTACTGAGTAAAAATTTATTTAATGTACATATCGCTAATTTATGAATGATAAAAAGGTCAATCGGAGAAAGTAATTCTAGGGAACGAAAAGATATGATCGCTCAATTATGCAAACGATATATATATATATATATATATATATTTGTGTGTGTGTGTGTGTCTATGTGTGTGTGTATAGCAAGCCCGAAGAAAGTTATAAAGGATATAATAGAGAGAGGAAAAAGTACATGTAGAGAAGAGAGTCGGAATTGAATATAGAAAGGACAAAAGCGATGGCGTGTAAGAATGGAAGGCCTGATAGTAAAATAAGAAAATTTTGAATTCGATAGAGGCAAATAGATAGAGGAAATTGGTACAAATACTTAGTATATGTTGGTTGAAAATGGGACATCCAAAACCCATATTATGATGGTGGCTAAAGAACCAAGAGGAGAAATGGGAAGATAGATTGCGCAGGGGAAGGAAGGTTAGGGTAATCAGTGACAATAAGGACAAATTCTGAACGTATGGGCTAGAAGTATACTGATGTATGCGACTGTGTGGACAGTATGTGAAAGAGAGGAGGTAGAAAGGTACAAGTAGGATGTCTGAAGAGAATAATAGGAGTTCAGAGATCTACACCGAGTGAGATTGTATTGCAAGAATTCGATAGGTATAAATACTGGGCAGCTGGGTTTAAAAAAATAATAACGTTTCAGTTGAAGTTTTGTAGATGACAGTGATTAATTGAAATTAAAATTTTAGGATGAAAATAACTAGATTTATATCAAATAGTAACTATAAATATGAATCGAAATCAAAATTAATGGTGTACTAATCTTTTTCGAAAAATTCATGGCTTAACTATATTGTTTTCATATATCTTAGAAACCGATTTTAGGTAAACAAAGATCAAAGGATAGGCAAATAAATAAAACAATAAAATATAATAACTCTTATTTATTCAACATCATCATCATCATCACACAGCTAACTGCGTCCACTGCTGCACATAGGCGTCCCGTAAACTTTTCCATTTCCGACGGTCTTGTGCTGCGTTCATCCAATTTGTTTCAATCCTCTTGATGTCGTCGGACCATCTTGTTGGTGGGCGTCCCCTGCTATGTTATGTATATGTTATGACGAGTATATGTTTGTCTGGATTGGTTGAGGTCCGAAATGGCGTATGTAAGAATGAGAAAAAAAATTTTATGAAAGTATAGCATGATCATTGAATAGATGGAATTGTATGATAAGGAATGGAAGAGGTATGATAAATAAAGTAGAATAGAGGATAAAAAAAGTGGAAAAGTAAAAATGATGTATAACTAGATGAGAATTGTAAATGGTTGAGAATGTGGAATACATCCTGGATAGATGAAAGGGAGAGAATGTGTAGGATTTGTGTAAATGTGAGGAAAAATGGGAGCAATGAGTTAATGAATGTATGGGAATTGAATGAACGTGAGGGAGAATTAGTGGAAAGTTGGAGTATATGTTTAGGGCATAATGGTAGGGGAATGGGAATGGGAAAAAGATTGATAGAGATAAAGAGAAGGGGAAAGTAAATTGGATCATGAGGAAAAAAAATAGTAAGGGTACGTTAAACCAAATGTTTTATACCTTAAATGTTTGTATCAAAGGTTTTGTGCTTCGTAAGAAAAAAGAGTAGTAAGAATTTATTCTCTTTTGTTTGAGTTTTTATGTTTGTTTGAGTTTTTATGAGTTTTTATGTAATATATAAAATTAATATGTGAGGGAATTTTATGTCACTTTAATGTGTAAGAGAGGGTAAATTTGATAAAGCATCCGGTCAAACGGTTAAAAATAAATTTGTAAAACCAACGAAGGTAAGAGAATCAACGCAAGTAAAACGTCATAAATGAGAAGTATTGAATGTTGGGCTCCAATTTCAAAGTTTTAGAAAAGAAGCGAGAAATTCAAAAACACACCAGTGGACAAAGAAAGCAGACCAGCAGGACAGAGAAACGTTATTCATAAAACTGTTCAAGTTAAGTATCTTACGAATGGGAGTTCGTCCTCCATACTCATATTATAAATGCTCAGGATGGCAGCAAGATCACAGATCCGATGGAAATTGCCGAAAGACGCAAACAATACAGCTGTGGCCTTTTGGATCAATAATGTCATTCGGAGCCGATCATTCTACGCTCCCCGAGGTTGAAAAGGCCATCAGTCCACTGAGAAATGGAAAGTTTCCTGATGTCTACCTAGTAAATCGTAGTTCTATGACAATCGGCCACGGAAGTTGAAATGTTAAAGGGACAATTTAAAACTCAGAGTCATTTAAGGCAGAACCTGACAACTTACGTAAAATCTTGGAGGCACTGACGAGCTTCACAAGAGCCTGCCGCATAGTGATAACTGTGTATGCCTTTTAATCAACTGATGCGCTAATCCCTCGGCAGGCTTTTGAGCTAATTCACTATTGAGTTTATTGAATATAAACTATAACTGAATCCAACGTTTGCCAAAGAAACACCTGTAGTTTCCAGCACTCTTGAAGCCTTAATCTTTTACAATAAACTAAATATTTATTCTATACAGTTATATACGTGCTTTATTAACAGTTCTAATGAAATTGCATCCATTTTCCTTTTTTAGAATATGAAAATATTAATGTCCGATTTAGAATCGAGAAACACATCTATTATGTTTTGGAATTTCCACGAAAATATAAAAAATACCTGTATTGCAATGGATGCAAAATTTTCTTCCTACTTTCATGATGGACCTTTAGAATATTTGACGAAAGGTATAATAAATTCCATTTAATATATCAAACAAAATTTTGATGGCCATTGTATTAAATTATGCAAAATTTAAAAATAATACAGTGGTACCTCGGGTTCCAAAATTAATTCATTCTTTGTTTATAGATTTATTTGTTGCAAAAATTTACACATGTATACAGTAATATCAAATTATACACTACATACTGCAGAAATTATACACTACATACTCATTTAAAGGAGAATCCTCTTCCATAATAACGTCAGGTAACTGTGTGCTTGTTTCTTCGTTTGGTGATATTTCTTGTTTGTATGTTAAGAAGTGGTTCGATTATCGGCTCGGTAGCTGACGTTTTCTCAATATAACGATCCAGAGACATTAATTGTTTTCTTTGTTGGAGAATTTCCCGAAAGTGGGACATCACATTGTCATTTAAAATAACCACTGCTCTGTTGATCACAGTTATATTAGGCCCTAATATAACTGTGGCACTAATATAAACCCCCCTGGGTAAAAACATTACCCTAATAATTAGGGTAATGTTTTTAATAATAACCAATACTTCACTCCACTTACTACATTTTTTTTTTATCTTGGCGCTTTAAATATGTACCACCTCTCCTTAGTGCTTTAAATATGTACCACCTCTCCCACCCACCACCTGCTCCAACTGCATAACTTTCATCTTCAAGTTCTACCATAACAAGTTCTACTCTGTAGAATTCTTGTATGTGATTCCCCACTCGCTCCATCACATTCTCCTCGTTGATAGCTAAACCGAAACTCTTGCCAATGGTCACAATACCGTTTACTGAAGTTATTTCTGTCTCTTCGAAGTCTCTACTAATCATACAATTTGGCCAAAGTTTCTTCCAGGCAGATTGCAACATACGGTTAGAGAATGGATTGTCAATGAGATTTATGCAGCAGAGAATATAAAAATCATGCAGTGTTAAATCCGTGTCATTGGTCATCTGTAGAAAAGAGCCTTTGTATATGCCTTTTTCAAGTTAGAAATTACTTACTGGTCCATGGTTCTTCTTATAATAATCGTGCTCTAGGCGAAAACATACCATGTTATCTGTGTCAAATCTCATTCTTCGTACTCATTCCTCGTGCATGTGCGCCGAGGCGTTGTTCGCGGGTCGAAAATTTGTTCAGAAGTTGTGTTCGAGTGCCGATTTGTTCATGACCTGAGGTGCCACAATAATATTTAATTTCCATTGACGCTTTTACTTTTTAAATATGTTACATTGACATTCACTACCTTATAGAATAATATTTGCATTATAGTATTACTTTAAGTCGTAAATAACTATAAATTATTAATTAGATGAGTTAATCATTTCGAAACCCACCTTTCGTTTACATGTAACAACAAATTAGCTTAAAAAAGCTAGGCCGGGTAGATGGTCTATTTCTCGCATAGGCGTGGTAGCCGTCATCAGTACCCTCTGCTGCAGTGCATTATCGTCTAACGACGATGAGCACTGCACGACGCTGACTCGTTTAAGCTACTTGAAAATTTTCTATATAATTTACATATGTAACAATTACAGAGTTCTAGGAACGTAGTTAAACAAAATGGCAGCCTAAATGAGACAAATAATTACAGGTGTTAACCCATCTACACAATTTGAGATGTCTAACTACGATCTTAGAACTTGTAATTGTTACACATGTAAATTATATAGAAGTTTTTCAAATAGCTTAAACCAGTCAGCGTGATGTAGTGCTCATCGTCGTTAGACAATAACGCACTGAAGAATAGGGTACTGATGACGGCTACCACACCTTGGCTCGAAATAGACCACCTACCCTGACTGGCTTTTTAAGTGAATTGGGTGTTACATGTAATCAAACGGTGGTTTTCGAAATGATTAACTCTCGAAATGATCATCTAATTAATAATTGATTTGTACTAGTTAAGTAAATGTATTGAGTAAGTTTATTTTATAATTTTTTAGAGGCATCGCTTGAACGAGTTTCTATAGACGAACCAGCTGTACAACAAAATAGAAATGATAATTAATTTATATGTTTCGATAGTTTTCCGGAACATTTTTAAGAAAGATGACTTTAGTGCTAATAATCTCTTGGAAAATCGTTGCTACTTTTCTCGCGTGCTACTTTTCGGATTTCCAACACATCATTGCTGTGTGAAGAAGATTAATAAATAGCTTTACGTATATAGCCTTTACCTATACTGAATTACCAAAGTACCTATTATTTGGCATAAACAATTAACAATAGAGAACAAAATAATTAAAACAAAATAATAGTACATATTCAAAACAAATTTATACATTCGAAATCGAATTTGCAATTGGAAGAGGTGAAAAAGCTCCTTTCATTCAATTATACCCGTTAATTTCCTATTATTTATATCATTATCCTCTAATTAATACATTGATGGTCGTTTTCAGTTTTGTTTTTGTTTTAAGTAACAGAAAACTAGAATCCTCATTAAAGTTTTCTATATATGTATATTGTTCAACATGATGTTTTATTGTATACACTGTACAAAATTACCTGAATATTTTGTTTTTTATATTCCATGTTAATATATTTTGTCATATTTTTGAGGTTTTAAATTTAAGTTTGTATGGAAGCAAAAGCCAATAAGTATCAAGGGTGTTGCCAGTCAAGCGGTGAGGGGGGCAAGATATAAAATTACAAATAAAAAATTCAGACTTTATAATGAAGATAAAATAAAGAACAATAGTTCCGATCAACAAAACAATAAGCAAAGTACAAAAATTTAAGTAAAAGAAATCAGTTCAGGTATAATTAGGGACCGTTTTAAGTAGTTCTCCGCCCTCGACAGGCTGTTTGCCGCCCTAAATTTAGCGAGTGGGCATATCGTCTTTTTCGCAATGTGCTCGGCTATTTTATTAATAAATATTGGTTCAGGTTGTGAGAAATCAATTTTCTGTGCATACTCATCATTGCTGTATCATTTAGGCGACTTTCTCCCACAGTACCTCTCTGCCAAGTTTTTATTCTTTGTAAACTGCTGAAGGACATCACCACTGTAGAGTTGACGTTGGTGCCGTGCAATTACGTTGCCGTACAAACAAATGTGCTTGCAATTACGTTTTCTATATCCTCTTTTAGGGTTATGAGTTACGTTTTTCAATTTCTTGTTCTTTGCTACGTTCCTACTTGCCAAGACCTTCAAAAAAATTTTTGTGGTGGCTACTATAGCGACTTCTTGGTTGTTTCTTGGCAGCTATTTTTAGAATAGGTGGTATTTCAACAAGGGGAACGTTTAAGAAAGAACTAGGTTTAGCATTCTCCTTTGATTCATCAGTTTCCTCAATTATCGATGCGTTTTCAATCTGGGGCAGCAGTTCAACTTCAGCTTCATTGCACCTATTCTCGGAAAAAATTATATTGTTGTTCAAGTTTCCTCATGTCTTAAAATATATTTATATTTTATTCTAAACGCGTACATTACGTAAAAATGAAATATAAACAATTGACAAATAAACAAAAATAATGTAGTTATTTTATTTCCATAAAATACTAATTTAAATAACATTTCAAATGTTACACATAGTACATATTTTATATTATTTAATTTTTATATTTTTCAGCTGAATGAATTTTTTTCAGGTTTGTTTCATCTTTTTCAATTATATCGGCAAATTCAGTATAGTTTACATTTCGTAAATTCAATTTGACTGTTAAAATTGAAGACAATGAATTAACTGATAATTGCGATCTCCACTGAAGCATTTGTACCTGGCAAACAACAACCTGCTTCGACTATTTTTAAAATAATTAAAAATAGAATATGACGGGTTCTAAAATGAGATAAAATTTTGACCCATGGTTTATCTAGTTCGATTGATCTCAAATACCATTCTGAATTTTTTTTCTGTACAGTACGAATTCACACCGCGAACTTCATCGAAAAATTCATTGTCATCGATCTCAAATTGAATTAAATTTTTCAAATAATAAATTATGTCACTAATTTCTTCCCATTTAGCATTTTTATGAAGTAATGACCATGCGAATACATCTACTTTAAAATATTGAGTCCATTCTTCTACGTATTCCAAGCAATTATAGTAGAATCTGTCAACATCCTGCATATACTTTTTCTTAATTTCATTGTTTGATTCTTCAGTATTTTTCAATACTTTGGTGATTTTTCAATACTTCAGTATTTTTACAATACTATTTCAATACATAAGAGGAAGAAACTGCTTACTAGTTTTACAATAGTCCTCAATAGCTGACCGGAATAAATAATGCATTTCACCAATTCCTCTTTTATTTGTAAGATGAATGGAAATTCAGTCTTCAATTTCCCATTAAATGTATTTATTCGCCTTTTTTTTAATTTGTCCGCTTATTTTATCTTCAACAATAAAATATTATTTAAATTAATAAAATAAAATTTGAATTATTAACCCTTTCGTTGCGGACAATTTTTAAAATCACCGTGCCGTTTTTTAAAAATTGAAAACATATTTAAGAAAGTATGCATATATTTTTATAATAAATCATATTTATATAAATTATATTATAAACACTTACCTATAGTAATTTTATAAGCAAAAGATGAGAACGCATGTGGTATAAATAAAAACATGTCCGTTTTCTGTAGAATGCAAAAAACAAATGATGCTGACGATGCGAGTGATCAACAAGTGGTGATCAGATGTTAAACCATATAAATACTTTGGCGTAAGTTTTTTTCAAAATTGCACACGTTTGTAGTATGTTTAAAAAAGGCTGTGCGACGGAAATTTTATAATTTCTTTGAAAACGTGTATAAATCGCGTACACTGTCAATCCGCGTACAATGGGTTTCAAACACTTCAGTACGTGGTAAACGCTTACATATGGTCACCTTAAGCAAAACTGGCATCACTAAATACATTCCTCGGTACATTCATCGGCCAACATCTATTTTTAAAAACATTCCCTGAATTTCCAATGGTAGCTGTTCTATAATAAGCAGTAGTGATTATCTCACATATTTCATATTGTGTAATAGACTGCCCGGCATAGTTTGTCATCAAATGGGTCAAGACATTGCTCATTGGCAAAAAAACACCAGCATCCAAACACCAACAATACAAATCACACAAAAAATAAAAACATCTAGAACTATAAATGTGTTTACATATTCTAGCGTGTAATACAACCATTCTGTGAGTGATGTGCCCTGGTAATTGCAAATATTGCACCGTTTGAACGTGCCAAATTTAATGCGTCTAAAGTTTTGGTATGAATCGTATGACCGTGAAGCAATAAAATAACTTTGTTGTAAGGGTCCGGTTTCACAATATTAATTAATTGCTGTAATCATTTCACAAAAAATCGCTGGTTATAAAACCTAGTACTGTAACGTCAACCAGGCTGCTTGCTGGAGCTCAGTTACCTGTTTCTGGTGCTGCCCCCTTCCAGTTTAAAATAAACATTGGCGGAATAAATATTCCGGCGGCGTTGGCACAACAAACGAAAGTTGTGTTGGTCTCTCTTTCATCACTAACCATCCTTCCAATTCTTTTGTTTCCTTTAGCACATGTAATTAAGGCCGCCTGACTGAGAGGTTTGAGGTGTCGTTTCATAAAATTGTAGAACCATTACTTTCCCGCCAATTTGGTGTTCATGTGAAATGTATTCTCAATGTTATTT
Organism: Adranes taylori; assembly: GCA_009867245.2. Taxonomy (NCBI): domain Eukaryota; kingdom Metazoa; phylum Arthropoda; class Insecta; order Coleoptera; family Staphylinidae; genus Adranes; species Adranes taylori. Next base: position 13,779 of record WYDF02322480.1, read on the forward strand.
GTAGCTTAACTTGGAATGCAAGTCAGTCAGTCAGCAAAAAGCCAAAAAATGTTAAACCAAGTGTTAAACAAGTTCATCTTCAACAGCAGAAGGTAATATTTGAAGTACTCCATTTCTTTTTGGTGTGGCCAATGATCTTTCAATTTTCTCATTTAGATGCCTTTCAAAAATTGGATTTGGAATCTCGAATTGTCGGCAAAATTAATTAAATCCATATTTCTTATTTTGGTATGCCTCAATTGCCTTCTGCATACCTTCAGCGCTCCATTCATTATATTGTCTTTTGTCCATGCTATGAAACAATAAACAAAATATGTGTCTTCGGGCATAGTTCCTTCGCACATAAAATCAATGTACCTTCACAAAAGAAGCGAAATATTTTGAAACAAACATGAATATTAATCCATATTAATCTGTTCACATAATTACGTTAACAACTTATAATGAAATATTTTTATTCGCTTAATATCATCTATTTAAATACATTCAAAGATTACCTCGAACTCACCTGATTGTTATGAGTTGTTAAAAACACAAGAGAACACAAGCATGGCCATTGAATTTTTGTCAGTAAC